>OZ023157.1:33136850-33326850 GCA_963678695.2 Diplodus puntazzo | reverse complement strand
GATGCAGACCCTGAATTGAGCCACAGCCACTATTGCCAAAAGTATTCACTCAGCCATCCAAATAATTTAAATCAGGTGTTCCAATCACTTTCATGGCCACAGGCGTATACAAGCAAGCACCTAGGCATGCAGACTGTTTCTACAAACATTTGTGAAAGAATGGGTAGCTCTCAGGAGCTCAGTGAATTCCAGCGTGGTATAGGATGGGATAGGATGCCACCTGTGCAACAAGTCCAAGTGGAAGTGATTAGGAACGACAGCAACTCAGCCACGAAGTGGTAGGCCACATAAAATGATGGAGCGGTGTCAGCGGATGCTGAGGCGCATAGTGCGCAGAGGTCACCAACTTTCTGCAGAGTCAATCGCTACAGACCTCCAAACTTCATGGGGCCTTCAGATTAGTTTAAGAACAGTGCGTAGAGAGCTTCATGGAATGGGTTTCGACGGCCGAGCAGCTGCATCCAAGCCATACATCAGCAAGTGCAATGCAAAGCATCGGATGCAGTGGTGTAAAGCACAGCGCCACTGGACTCTCGAGCAGTGGAGACGCGTTCTCTGGAGTGACGAATCGCGTTTCTTCATCTGGCAATCTGATGGACGAGTCTGGGTTTGGCGGTTGCCAGGAGACCGATACTTGTCTGACTGCATTGTGCCAAGTGGAGATATATGTATAAATATATATATAGGGAGAGAGAGAGAGAGAGAGAGAGAGAGATCGAACTATATATATAGATATTAGGGTTTGGGTTTGTGATGGAGAAGACTCCACATACTGAGTTCCTTCTGTGCTGTTATTTCCTAAGTATGAATAATGTATATTTTTTACGTCAAACTTTGACAATTTGATAGACTATTTTCGTGGACGCATGACAGAACTAAAGTTACAGAGTATGAACATGCCATTACACGTGTCGATTTTATTTGATTGTCTTTGTTTTGTAATTTCAGTGATTGTGGAGAAAACCATGGACCTAATCAAATTAAAAATGGCAACAAATAATGTCTAACAGAAAGAATGTGACAAAAGAAGGGTGGAAGGGAGTTTTATTCCTACAATTGACAATGTTCACCTCACAAACGTTTTATGACAGGTACAGTTGCTTCATCCAAGAACAAAATTGTGATGGCATAGGAGAAATTATAAAAAGACATTCAATATCTAATAGAGTCTACTCTGTAAGACATTAAGATAAATTAAATAAATGAAAAAACAATAAAATAGAATACATTTCAAATGTATGGGGGAATAAGAAATATAAATATGTGCATTGTATGTCTACGTTCCTGTCTCCGTTCTCACTTGCCAGTCCAAAATGGGAGTATGTAGGAGTCTTCTGCTGCTTTGTTGTTTAATGGCAGTTAGAAAACAGCTTTTAGGTGTGTTAATGCCAGTTACTGGATTAGAGTGTGGATTAGAGCAGTTATACTCTCACCCACTGAGATATGCTCTTGCCACATTCTAAAAGTCAGATTTATTTGTCAACTGTGACATCCATACCATGACACGTTAGTATGAATACATGAACTTGTATACATTACACCCCTAAAAGCTGCATACAGCTGTAATTAGTAGGAGATATGGTTACTAAATCTAGGGGCGGCTGTGACTCAGGAGAAGAGCCAGTGCCTTGTTATCGGATGGTCACTGGTTTGATTCCTCTGGTCTGCATGTCGAAGTGTCCTTGGGCAAGATACTGAACTCCAACCTGCTCCTGATGTGCTGGTCGGCACCTTGCATGGCAGCCACCGCCATCAGTGTATGAATGTATTCATGAAATACTGTAACCCCCAATTTCCACTGGATGCGTCTCTGCTTTGTTGCGTCTCCGCCACGCCAGCGGAGCAGATACGTTTGCATTACTCTTCTAATGGTGATTTCACGTTAGTTTGTCATAGATTATGGTTTGGACCCAGAACATACTAGGGGAGGTCCTAGCACTCCAATACATATGCATGATTAATGTTTCAGATGCAAACTCTGACAAAATAAAAGAAGCATAAGAGCCTGTATTAGACCACTGAATCCTGTCGATGTTATATGAATCTCGTATGAAATTTTTAAATATGACTTCTTCCAAAGATTAGCTAACTGTCAAGCACTGCATCTCCTAAAATGGTAACTTTTGTCTGCATTTCAGGAAGACTGATTCATCAATAATAAATCATGAATGCAGTGCAGCCCCTGAATCATATGCCTGCCAACAGGGTGTATTTATAGTGGGGACACAACACTATAGTTGCTTGACCCTGTGTTCAGGTAAAGGTTCTCCCCATATCATAGATCATATAAAGTACTGTATGTGGCTGTAAGCCTCCTCACACAGACCATATTGTGTCAGTTCATTCTGATGGATTTTATAGATGCATGCATTTAATTTCAGTCTCCTAAGGTGGCACATGCTCCAAGTTGCTGAGCTAGTTTTCCTCATGTTGTTTCCTATCTGCTGCGGATGTGGTTAGGACATAATTACACTATATTTAATTCCTATTAAAAAGGTGTCATGTCTTGTCAATAGAAGTTCTTGCGGCTGCCATGCCCTTTATATTCTCTTAGAGTGGCTCTTTCTGCCTGATCACTGCCAATCAGTTCTAAAGACTATTCAACTGCAGACGAAGAATTTGTATCTTCTTAGACAATGACTCTCTGATTTAGACAGAGTCTTGCACATCGGCACAATGCCTGTCAAATCTCAATAGACTGTATTGAAATTAAATTCAGAGTCTGTGTTCTTCCTCCTCACTTCTTTCCCACCCCTGTTGTTTTTGTGATGCCAGGAATGATGTATGTTTTAGGTTGTGACTGAGTAGACGTTTTTGAGCTTGAGGCAGACTCCCGATGAGCGCAAGGCTTTGTTCCTCTGAAAGAAACATGATGGGGAGCACTTATTCTTTTCCCATTCTTTGTGTGCTGTCTGTCAGCGTTAACTGGTGGCTGCTGGCTGAGTTTGCCCTAACCAAACTTCTTTTCATTGAGACGCAGCACACCTCCTTCACTAAAGCTTTTACTTCCTCTGCTCCCTGGAGCCCATACTGGCTTTAACATATGAACAACGTCCCGTTTTGGAGGCAATCATCTTCTTTTATCCAGAATCTTGAGTAAACACTAACATGCAGCAGCTTGATACAATCAGGCCCATATCGATGTGCTTTGGGATGTGGGCAGCTACCAGAAAAATTAATTTAAAATATAAAATAGCTTTTGAGATTTTCTATATTAGACTATATACAGTTCAAAGGAGACAGGAAAGGGGAGAGAGAGACTGACATTATACAAAGGACCATTCCCCTTCTGGACTCGAGCAAGGACATTACACTCTAGAATGCTGCAGGGATGACGCACTTTTGTAAAATAAGATGGTCATCACCATGGTTCGATCAACAGAAAGCCTGAGTTTTTCGAATTGAATTTAGGACTATTGTAGAAAATACATTTTGTGGCAAATAATTTATGATACTTAGCACACATGAAGTTAACCAGAAGTTAAAAGCTAATGTTAGGCTTTAAATGAACTGCACTACGTATGACTTCAACATTAGCATCACTAGACTTCCAACACTATACCAGTGGTGCCCAAAAGGTTTGCCATTAGGGTTACAGTTTGCACAAGCTCACCAAAACTAGACAATAGAATGCTGTAAAAACGTCACCTGGTCTGACGAGTCTCGATTTCAGCTGCAACATTCAGATGGTAGAGTCAGAATTTGGCGTAAACAACATGAAAGCATGGATCCATCCTGCCTTGTATGAACGGTTCAGACTGGTGGTGATGGTTTTATGGTGTGGGGGATCGTTTCTTGGCACAATTTGGACCCCTTAGTACCAATTGAGCATCGTTTAAATGCCATAGCCTATCTGAGTATTGTTGCTGACCATGTCCATCCTTTCATGACCACAGTGTACCCATCCTCTGATAACTACGTCTAGCAAGATAATGCACCATGTTACAAAGTTCAAATCATCTCAAACTGGTTTCCTGAACATGACAATGAGTTCACTGTACTCCAATGGCCTCCACAGTCACCAGATCTCAATCCAATAGAGCACCTTTGGGATGTGGTGGAACAGGAGATTTGCGTCAAGGATGTGCAGCTGACAAATCTGCAGCAACTGCACGTTGCTATCATGTCAATATGGACCAAAATCTCTGAGGAATGTTTTCAACACCTTGTTGAAAGTATGGCACAAAGAATTAAGACAGTTCTGGAGGCAAATGGGGGTCCAACCCAGTACTAGCAAGGTGTACCTAATAAAGTGACCAGTTAGTGTACAAAGAGACACACAAATATTCACTATGTTACACTATGCTCCTATCACAAATAAGTTTACCTGTGGCCTAATAATCATTGTAATGACTTTCTTCATCATCTGCAATGTGAAAACATATGATTTCGGCAAAATCAGAGAAAATCAAAGTGCACGGCCTGCTCATAGTCCTGTTATAAAATCCCCGCTGACAAGAACTAAAGCTGATCTAAACCAGATTTAGAGGTGGTTTGAAATTCAGTACAGAGCAGATTTCTACAAATGCATCTCAGTCCTGAGGCTCTGGCTGCTTCCAGCTGCCCCTCTTAGGTTACTTAGTCCTCTATTCCATAGGAGTAGACTGCTTTGGCCACCTAATTGTCAAAATCGGACCCCACCGTTTCTTGTAAGAAACAGTGGGGTGTGGTCTTAAAATGCACAATAACCACAGTGGTGCATCTTGAACTCCACAACTCTCTGGACTGTGGTGCTTTTCTTCTTGCTCTCAGGAGGTTAACTTCACGCTGAGTTAAACCTATTGAGCTACATTCTGACAGAATTGTTGGGTGTCTTATTAGTTGGTGTCATTTTGTTAATAAATAGTGTATATATTGTATGGTGCGGTCCTCATTCTTCAGAAGTCTGGCAGGATATAGCAGGACATAGCAGACTCCTCTTCATCCTTCTTCAATAAAATGATAAATATGTACAACAAGTTGCTTGTTTCAAACATGTATCAAACATTTTTGAGGTACTATACTGAACTGAACATTGATTAAAAAAAAATATAAAATAAAAATATAAAACATGAGGATGATTATGCTACTGTATGCTGTTAATATTGCACATAATTGAGCTTGACAGCATTCCATCACTCCACATATAGAAACATCACACCATGAGCCCTGACTGCAAGGTCTGTGTGTGTGTGTGTGTGTGTGTATTTGAGAGGACATGGTGGTTGTTGGAGGCCAGTGTCCTCTGGCCAGGGAGAGGGCACAATAGTTAGGCCTGGGAACAAAAGCCAACCAAAGAGGGGGCATTCATTTTATTTCACATTTTCATTGATGAGGCCATGGTCTTCAATGGTTCTTCTTCAGTTGGCTTTTTATCATACTTAGCTACAACGCAGACGGGCTAAATCAGAAAATAGACAGTGTAGGAGATACACTACTTAATAATAAATGTAATTAATCACTCGTGATTAATTATACACTCGTAAATGGGGCACCATCTCTGTGTTTTGTCTATTTGACTAATTCAGAGGAAATCAATCAAATCCAACTAGTCAAGTTTAGCTTGAACAGTTCAAATCAATTTCAAATCAATTTATTCAATTTCAAAATCTATATTCAATCTCATATTCTGAAGCAGTGATTTCTTTACACAGTTCCATCGGTTCTCCACATTAGAATTGACTTGCACAGACAACTACAAGCGATAAATGTTTATTGAATAAATAATTCCGGATAAAATAAATGAACTGACAATTTAGATGAACAACAACAGATAACAGAAAATGTAGAGATGGTAATGAGTAATGTAATAAGGTTATGTAATCGTGGGTAGATGGTAAAATTATGTGTCGCCTTTTATATATTAAATATTACGGGAGTAATTTTTAATACTAACAAGACCCTAATCTCAATTATCTTCAGATTATAAAATAGAAGTCAGAATTTAGACACCAACTCATTCTCATGTGTGTGGATCCAGCTGCATGGAGACGTTCAACCTGCTTTGTCTGGGAGTCAGGAAGTCCTGAAGCTTGGTTTCCTCGAGCGTTCTGGGTTGGACTGCGGGCTTGCCGTGTCGGTCCACTGGCCAGAGCGAAGTCTGGTACTCTGCTAAGGCACTCTCGGTCCAAAGGCCCAGTGGGATGTCCGCATTGGGAGCCCTGGGGGCAGAGTCGGTCTCGTTTTTGGCACGAAGTCTCTCTTTCGTTGGAAACCACTTGTACGGATTCTGAAGCAGACAATTACTGCAACGTCAATCATCAATGAGGTTAGTCTTGATAAAGACTTTTTCTTCATGGTTCTGAGTGGTGGTTCTTAAGTTCTGATTCTTAAACTAATTCAACTTCTTCTGGATCAGGCGGTAATACTTTAATGATATATCAAAATTCAAAAAGGAAAGAACTTGTTCTGTTAAAAACTGATAAAAATAAAGCACTTAAAGCAGTGATTCAATTCACTTTTCTTAGAGCTTGTCGCAAAAATAAAAATAAAGATTATATGTTAAAACGAAGCTAAGAGTGCAGAGTATGTGATAAGAAAAGGGTAAGAAACAAGGAGTAGAGAGAGAAGAAGGGGAGTGAGAGAGAGTGAGAGGTAGGCAGAGAGAGAAGAGCATGTCTCTCTGTTTTATGACCCATGCTGGCAGGTGCAGGGGGCGAGCTGACAGCGTTCACTCTTCCTGTGACAGTATGAGTTTAAACTCACAAGACTTAATTAAACTAAACTATTGCTTTTAATGTTTCGAGATCGTCTTTCACCTTTCCCAGAATTTCACCAAGGATACAACATGACTAAAATCACTTATCATTCAAAAATAATTAAAACATGATTAAACATAAAATACACTTTAACATACAGTAGGACTGAGGACTTATACATATTCCTTCTAGTCATATCTTAATGCTTGTCAACAAAAACGCATGTCAGATATATTTTACTGGTAAATAACAAAGGTATTAAACACAAAGAAGATGAGGTCCTTGCCGTGGGATTGGAATGTCAGACTGCAGATGTGGTTATTTGCTGTAAATTACTAAAAGAGCTCTCCGGTGAAGTGCCCACCCGAAAGTTGATAGTGGTAAAACAACATACTCCTGCTCGCTGGAGAGGAGAAGGGTCTGCCAGGCACCTCTCTGAAAACATTTAGCTTAGAGAAGGTAAAAGGGTAATTAATGACAGACACAGGCTTCTGTGAGATGCAGAGACGAGAGGACAAGTTCCTTCAACAGTGTTGATCACTTTTGCCATAATGAAAGTTAACAAAAATATAAAACCCCAACAGAAGCTGTAGGTTTTTCATATACGTACATACACATACACAAAGCTTCGGTATTTTATGGAAAGAAACTTGTAAGCTCTGAATAGAAAAAAAAAAAAAAAAACCTTACTTCTGATCACATACGTCCACGTTAAACATTGACAAAAACTGAAACTGAATAAGAAAATGTGGAATTAAAGTTGTTGAAACACAGTAGCGAGGCAGACAGTGCCTTTTTCTCCTTTCGCTACCATGAGCATAATACACACAAATCATGGCTGTACAGTCATGACTTTCCTAAAGCATGTTGCTATTTTTATGTGCAGATGAATGCCTATGTCGGTAGCTGTGTGTCATTTTCCAAGGCATGATTTGGCGATGGGGGCCATTTTAGGCCAGCTGTAATCGGGCAGAAAGAGCAAATTGTTGCAGCGGCAGTGATGGATCTCTTTGTTTTGGCCGTCCAGGATTTGGAGCTGCCAAGGGAAAGGGCATTTTGATTCATTTGAGGGCTTGCTGCCTTCATCACTGCCTGTTAGACTGGGAGTGTGTGTGAGACACACAGTCAAAAAGAAAGATAGAAAGGGAGAGATAGAGGGTGAGGGAATGAGAGACAGTGTGTGTGAATTTGTTTTATCATTCTCTTCACCCATATTCGGTTCAGGAGTCATAAAGGCCGAACTAACAGACTTGTCATCAGTTTCCTTCCACAAGCTGTTAGATTGATGAACTGCTGATCTGGAGCATGTGCACTGATGCACCTCACGAGTCCTTAGTCATAGTTTTAGTTTTAAATGATTATATTTATATAATGTGTGTTATTTATTGTCTTCTGTTATTGATCCTTGAGAAACTTGATCTTATTTTTGTTGTGCTGCTTTGTTGGTACAACAAAATGACAATAAAGTTTTGATTGATTGATTGATTGATTTATATCAGTTGCTGTTGTTGAGGTTAAGAAAAGCTTCAGAGCTTTTTTTTTTCTTCAGTGACACACAAGGATACACAACATTCACCGTGATGTCACTTTCACGGGACATATCAGAAAATTGTTTCTATAAAGGGGCACTCCTGTCTTTTTACACACAAAGGTGAATGGTACAGAGGAGTGTAGTCAGAAATCAGCATTTCCTCTCATCTTGATCCCTCTCAACTAGCATTACAAACTCATGCAAAAGACCTCAGTTTTTTCTATAAAGTGCCCCATGCACTCCCATTGAAAATGAGTTTGAGCCGAAAACGAAAATAAGGTCCATCTTAAAAGTGCCTCTTTCGTTGTAATTATGTTCTTACACGAAGGTTTGACTCATATACATTCACAAAAAAAGCCTAGGTTGCATTTTGGCAAGAGTTTCACTTTAAGTTTCACCCTGTTACAGCCCCTGGAGTACAGCAAGCGCTCCTAACTTTAAAGGGTTATGGGCTCTCTAATGTATCGTTAGTGGCCATACTAGAACAATTTTTTTGTTGGCTATCAACACATCAATTATTCACTCTTGTAAGCAATTTTACCTTTCAACATAAAAATTTATGATGTTATTCAAATATAACTTGTTGTAGATGAGGACAACAAAAAATGTTTTTTGAGTTATATTTGAACTGATGTACTTTTGGTTGTGTTGTAGCCATATGCTAAATTATGTATTTTCATAAACTAGAAGTTATTAACTTTCAAATGAAATATCACATTTGCATTTTGACCTTACAGTTCTTCTGGTAAAAGCTTTTCCATACGGGTATAAATATCCTTTAAAAAGGGGGTGTGTACCAAAACTTTCAACTCCAATTTAAATGGTGATCCAATATTAACTTGAAACTTATAATTGAGAAGGTTTAACTTTTAACATGGTTTTCTTTTTTTTAAATGAACTGAGCAAAATTATCAAGTTGCTGGAATGAAATGAAGGGACAGACTCAAACTACCTTTGTTTTATGATGATGCAATTTTTTTTTTCAAGATATCAATTCAGTAAGTTATGGAGCAGAAGACTGGACCTACTGTCCCACAGGACAGTGACATAGATGAGGTTGGTTAATTAAAAGGGCATTTCCACATTAGCTTGCCTGGCTTCCCTCAGTTTGACTTGGCACATCAGCCTAGCACAGCTGTGTGGTATATCTCCATTACAACAGAGGTACCTGCTTCAAGGTGTGTCTCTAACTAAAGAACACCTGTCTTGAATAGTGTCAGAAGAGCTGCTGTAGACACTGTCTATTCCTCCCTGCTGTATTGTTGAAGAATCTGCTCTAATAAAGCTCCAATAATGTAATTAAATTCATTTAATCTCCTATAAATTCTTCACAACAAAAACCTTATATCATTTTGTCATTTAAAAAGCTTTTAATACACAGCAAAATCAGGGTATGTCCGGTTTTTACCAGCAATAAGTTAACATGACTCCTGAAACAGCTGAACAACAGCATGATGTAACTAACAGTAAAGGTATTTTAGCAAACTACACAGAATGGTTTTCCCCCTCCTTTATACTAAAGACAGCGCGCATATTTATTTCATTTATATATACATGTTAATGTGGGTAGCATCTCCACGTTGATCAAACTCTGTTTAACTTTGGCTTACATAACCAAACTTAGCTTTACACAGCAGAGAATACATTTCAATGATGCAATGGTGGTTCTGCTCAATTTGAAATCTAGATTTATTCATTTTAAACCTACTTTTACCCAACTCTGATTATAGCTAATCTTAGATTAAATTAAAGTATTAAAGTGTGTGATAATGTTACTGAAACAATGTCTATGGAAATGGACCTTTTTGTAAAAAATAAGAAGATCGTAACATAAGTTCAAGGAGATGTGTCGCTTTAAAAAAAGCGAGTTGCTGATGGATGATGACAGGGGAAAGAGTTGGAGAGAGAAGGTCATAGTTTACCTGCCAGCAAGAATATATTTTCCCAGTAATGGCTGACTAACTGATTTTGACAACCTAGACGAGGCAGCAACTGTATCAACTCACCTTCTGAAATCTTTTCATTACTTTATTGTAAGCCTAAGCTAAGCGTTCTTGTAATTGTAAGAATAGTTCTTTGCAGCTTTCCTGAAAAGCACTATATAAATAAAGGTCTTATTGTTATTATTATTTGCATTAGGATGCAGTAGTGTCCACTAACACCACACTCCCACCTGGAGCAATCTTATCCTGCATGTGGCCATTATAAGTCTACTTGATTTGGTCATTTAGCACTGTGAACAGCCCACAGAATCAAGCTGTATTAGATTTTGTAAAATTGGTGTGATTCAGATGGGACAGAGAGGAGGAGGAAGGTCACTGAGAGGTACGAGTAATAATGACAATGTGGCATTGGGAATGGGATTGGGGTGTGTGGATGTGAAAGGTACAAGGACAGATGTTTTCCCTCAAAGAAATGATTGCATTTGCAATGTAAAACCAATCTGTGATGCCTTGTTCTTATTACATGCACCACGACCCCGGGAGTGAATCAGACAAAAGCAGTCAAATAACTGTTGTGACAGATAATAATGGGATATGAGCAGATGGTTTTCTCACTATATGGAAATGCTTGGGCTCTTCAATCTCATCCTTCAAACCCCCTGACTGGAGCAGCCGGCCGGAGACAGAGAGGAGAGGCTGTTCAGGGCTGATGATGAGATTGGCTCGGGCAGAGACATATGGAAAGCTCTCCCCTCTCTTTGCCACACAATAGTTGTGAGGACAAAATCAGCCTCCCCTGGCACGCTAAAGACGCAGGCCATTCGGGATCCTCTGAAAATGGTGTGTGTCTGTGTGTGGATACATACTCAAAAGGTGCTGTGTGTATTGGCATATAGTAAAAGGAGCGAGGGATTGGCACCTTGTGAAAAGTTCCTGTGTTTATTAGACTGAGATGATGAATAGAATGTCAGGCTTGTATACTCTGCTTCCTGATTGGGTTCGGGGCTGCAGCCAGGGATGGCAAAAGCTTTTCTTAGGCCCTGCGTCCCAGTGTCGTCTGAATTTTTTCAAATTAGATAATTCTACGGCAGTGATTTATGGCCAAAGCTCTATGACAGTGTAGGAAGTTTTATGTTCATGTAGTTCAATTTAAAGCAAAAGTGTTGAGTTCAGAGTGCTGGATGGAACACACATCGTCATACCTGCACAGCAAGTTTGTGAGTGTCTGTTCATTGATCTAGTGAGGTGATTTATGTGTCACAACACAGGGTTGTATAAGAGAAATGAAAGTTCATAAACTCATTCATGCCACTCAAACTAAGAACACATATACAATTATTTATATACATAAACACACTCAGGAAATAATTCTGTAGTGGATATTTTAAATTTGAGTCTGGTTGAGCATAAAGAGCAGAAACAAGATAGGGATATTATATGGCTTTCATCCTTACATTAAAAGTTTGACAAACACTGTCCATCCACTTTAACTGCATGCGACCACCAAGCATCAGTAGCCTTTTTTACACAAAGAGTCACCACATTATCTCCATAGTGGCAGTTCGCCAACTATCCGCAGTTGTTTGTTCACACAGAACCAAGTAGTTCCAAAAGAGGTGTGGCGGTACACGTCATGATGATGATGTCTGTGTGGTTTTTTCAAGGTGTTGTGTGTTGTGATTGAGATCCTGGCCCATCAAACATCCTGGAATGACAAAGTTACATTTTTTGCTCTAAATTACATAATTACTTAATCACAATCAGTAAACGGGGGTCTCCCTCGCTCTCTCTCTCTCACTTTGTTGAGTCAGGACACAAAGGTGTAGCAGGCCTCTGTCCTGAATGTCCTTTCAACCAACCTTACAGCCCCTGACAGGAGGTACACTAAAGACGTCTAACACAAACAACCAAGTCAAGTTGCAGTTTAAAAGAAACAAGTTTTATTGAACAGCAACCAAACACAGGAAAACCACAAAACAGTCAAATAAAAAGAAAAGGGCAGGCTCATAGACCAACCCGCCAGGGCCGCCGGAGCTGAGGACTAACCCTATACACTAACACAAAGAAACAACCAAACCTAAGTGAAACAAAGCCAGGCAAACAGGACTACTGCACCCATCAAACAAACATAAGAATACCACAACTTGCCTCTGGTCAGAGGGTGGAATGGAGAGAGAGCCAGAGCCTAGTGCCCTCCACACACTAATTGGTTATCCATAATCAGCCAGAAAGCTTTCACCTGGATGCTTGAGTTGCCAGCATGCAGCTGAGGTTCAGGCCGAAGGTTGGTACCAGAGAGAGCAGTTTACACGGCTTTTTGAACTTTGGCATTGGCTGGCAGTTTATCAAATAGGTTGGTGCTCTATCCTACAATAAACCACCTTTCCATTGGGTCATTGACTTCTTTAAAGTCCTCTAGATGATGTCCTGTTGTGTTGGAGACATTTTAGGACTCTCAGGTGGTTGTACTGAAGACATCTGGCTGACTAAGATGTTTTCCATTCCAGTCCAAATGTGCATGGGTTGATAATCCTACACCAGTCTTGGAAGCTGTGTTCAGTCCCAGTTCAGTCTCCAACTATGTTCACTCTCAGGCTGCCATATCCAGTCTAGCTGAACCCTGAGCCAAATAGCTAACATAAGCTAGCTACAGCTGAGGATGGCTAGCAAAGACCAGCAGCTGTAAGTTACTTTGGTGATTAGGGGTGTCACTTTTCTCCAAATCCTCAATACATTTTCGATTCTAAGGTCACGGTTCAATTCTCAATTTTTACATTTATTTTTTTAAAGCACAGGTTGCTATGTCATTTTTAGGCTAGACGTTTATGCAATATAATATCTGAACTTTGTTCACAATGTGCCAGCCTACATTGTCAAATTTAAAACATTTATTAATAACATAATGTAACAATAATTCATATCTTCAGTCAATTGGAAACTTAAACAAAATAACCTGCCATCTAGTTTCTGCAGAGCTTGCAAACTGTGACTTTTTTGTCGACTGTCGGCTGTGGAACAGCCTGCCGGAGAACCTCAGGGTCACGGAGACTGTTGAGGTTTTTAAAAAGAGGCTCAAGACCCACCTTTTTAACCAAGCTTTTAACTGATTTTTAAATTCTTTTTAATTCCTTTTATGCTGTGCTAATCAGAGCACTTGTATTTATTTATTTATTTATTTATTTATTTATCTTTTATTTTTTATCCTTTCTTAATGTTTTAATCTATCATGTTTAGCCTCTATGCTTTCATGTTTTAGCCCCTCGTGTTTTTAGCCGTTATGCTTTCATGTTTTAGCCCCTCGTGCTTTTAGCTTTTACGCTTTTTGCCTTATTTTACTGTTTTAGTCTATCAGTTTTTAATCTCCAGTTTTCCTCAGGGGGGCCTGCCAGGCTAGGAGTGGCCTCTGGTCTGCCCGCAGGGGGTGCTGTCCCGTGGACGGTTCCGGCCCGGGTGGCTAGAGGGCACTGCACCTTGGTGCGGGGCCTCCTGCCTACCCGGGTTGGGGTGGTCTCTGTGGCAGCGCTCCCTGCGACCTTGGACTGGGGTCTCTCCCGGTGTGGTTGGCCCCCCCCTCCAAAGGTAGCTTCCTCTGCGCCTCAGGTCTCGCTGCTCCGGCCATGTCTCTGTGTTGACAGTTAGTGTTTGTATAGGTGTGAGTGTGTGTGTCTGTGTGTCTGTGTGCGTGTATGTCTGTGTGCGCATGTGTGAGTGTGTGTATGAGTGTGTTTATATTTGTGTATGTTTCTGTGCATGACTGTGGGGGTGGGAGGGTTGGGTTCTTTTAATTTTCTTCACCTGATTTTATTTGATCTTTCTCTTTTTGCTGCTGTATGTACTCTCTGTAAGGCACTTTGCGATACTTCTGTATGAAAAGCGCCATATAAATAAAGTTTGATTTGATTTGATTTGATTTGATTTGACAACGCGAACGTTGTCAACATAACTCTCTGGAAATCCAAAATACATCCACACCTGCGACTTCAGTGAAAAAGGAGGGGGTTCAAGTTCTGTCGATGGGTCTCCTGCATCTGCAGTTGCCATTGTTGTAAGAGTGGCGTAGTCCCTTTCAGGAATAGGGCGGTGTGTGAGGTGTGTGTCCGTGAGTCGGTGTGCATAAGATGTGAGTGGTCGAGCGAGACTGAGGGAGCGTGCGTACATGCGGACAGTGAATGAATGGG
The DNA here is from genome assembly GCA_963678695.2 of Diplodus puntazzo. NCBI lineage: Eukaryota > Metazoa > Chordata > Actinopteri > Spariformes > Sparidae > Diplodus > Diplodus puntazzo. Next base: position 33,312,521 of record OZ023157.1, on the reverse strand, counting down.
AGAGAAAGGAGAAGCGAAAGGAGTAGCAGTAGTAGCGACAGCAACAAAGTGTACAATATAGTCTGCATTGTGGCTGTGAATAAAGGCGTCGGCTAGATACACCAAAGCTCCCTGGTATTATTTCCCGACCAGCTTAACACGTGAAAGGGTATGATGTACCCTGAAGGTAAACATAAACTTAGGCCCTGGAGGAAATCATCTCCCCTGTGCTTCCCGACCGCGGTCCAGGAGCCGAACAGGAATGGTGTAACACCATGCTATCGTTTGGCTGGCTGTAGCTAACAGCTACTGGCTTAGCTAGTAGCTAAGTTAGAGGAGGTTGACTCGCAGCACTTCAACACGTGTGTTTTTTTTCCACATGGTAAGCCGACCGTACATGACATGGGGGCGTGACAGCATCGACGATTCCATTTTTTAATTCGAAATTCCAGATTGTGACTTATTTTCGGTTGATTTAGATTACACCATTATTGGTGATGTGCTGCCCCCCACGGTTTTAGATTAGCACCGGGATGTGGAGTTCAGAAGGGTGAGAGACGCAGGGAAAAAGCTTACCCTGAACCCACTGTTCCGGGTGCAGAATTACCTGTAGCACCTCCTGGAGGGGAGGAGGATGAACAAGTGTGTTGTTGCGGTGAGAACAGTCCTTGACAATGCTACGTGCCTTTCACAGACATCGCTTTCTCTGGAGAGCCTTGATGGAGGGAAGAGAAGTACCAGTGATGTGTTGGGCAGTTTTCACTGCTCTCTGCAGTGTTTTCTAGTCTGACACAGAGCAGTTGCCTTACCAAACTGTGACACAGTTCATACGGTTGCTCTCGATGGTGCAGCAGTAGAAGTTCACCAGAATCTAAGGAGACAAAAGCACCTTCTTTAGTCTCCTCAGGAAGAAGAGATGCTGGTGAGCCTTCTTGATCAGGGTGGAGGTGTTGAGGGTCCAAGAGAGGTCCTCGGAGATGTGGACACCCAGAAACTTGAAGCTCGTGACATGCTTAACCTGGACCTGAGTGCAACTGGATGGAAGTCATTAAGGCTCGCTGCAGTGGAGTGTTTTGGCATTGGCACGATGGAGGTGGTTTTGAAGCACACAGGGAGCGCTGCTTGGGCTTGTGACAGGTTGAATATGTTAGTCTAGACCTCAGTCAGCTGCACAGCACAGGCCCTGAGGACATGTCCGGGGACACCATCAGGACCAGCAGCCTTCCGTGCATTAACCCTGTTCAGTGCCTCACGCACGTCGGTGGGAGAGAGAGTGAGGGGCTGGTGGTCTGCAGGGAGCACAGCCTTGATGGCCACCTCCTTGTTGTCCTTGTCAAAGCGGCCATAGAAGTGGTTGAGCTCATCAGGTAAGTAGGCATCGTTGGATGGAGTGGAGGTGGTGGTAAGTTTATAGCGTGTGATGGCCTGGATGCCTTGCCACATGCATCAGGGTTCAGAGTTGCTCTTGAATTGCCCCTTGATCCTTAGCTTGTGGCTGTGCTTGACCTTTTTGATGCCCTTCTTCAGATTAGCCCTGGATGAGCACCACCTGATCTGAAGGTGGTGTCACGTGCTTTCAGCAGGAGTTGGACCTCTTTGTCCATCCATGGCTTCTGATTAGAGAATGTGGTGATTTTAGAGCTACCCTTTAATTCCAGCCAGATTTTTAAAAATTACACTGAGGGCTTTTGATGTGAAAGATCTGGTAGGACTAGCTTAACAATGATCAGAAAACAGGTGAAATGGAGGTGACTGAAAATAACAGCAAGAACTGAATGAATAAAATAATAAATTATTGAATAAATAAACAACTTTCAGTATTTATCCATGTCACTGGAAGGTTTTATCTCTACTGCCTTTATGTTTTGGTCGGTTGGATAAAAGGACACACGGCGTACAGTGGTGTTAACTCGTTGAGGTTAATGTGTTTGTTATTCATCCAGTGACAGAAAGTAAACAAGCTCCAGACTCGGCCTGTCAGAAGAGGCCACTGTGGCATGAAGTGCCAAGATGTAATCATCTTCTCACAACAGAATGCTTTTTCATGAGACAGAAATGAACTCCAATGTCTCTATCACTTTTTTCATGGCTTGCTGCCTTTATATTTTCTCTTCACTAAGGATTTGAACACCATCAACAACCTGCAGCTCAACACCTCAAAGACTAAAAACTGGTCATCGACTTTGGGAGGGACAGACCCAGACCTAGACTAGTTCTGTTAGGAGTAGAGGAAGTGGAGGTCGTGGAGACCTATACATATATTGGGCTGTGGCTGGACAACAAGCTGGACTGGACAGGCAACACAAAGCAGCTGTACAAGAAGGCTCAGAGCAGGATGTACTTCCTGAGAAGGCCACAATCCTTCAACATCTGCAGGAAGCTCTGGTGGATGTTCTACCAGTCCGTGGTCTCCAGCGTTCTTTCCTACGCAGTGGTGTGCTGGGGCGGGAGCACATCAAAGGCAGAACTTTCCAGGTTGGAAAAGCAGGGCAGGTGGGCCGGCTCCTCACTGAGGGGGAGGAGGGCGAACAGACGAACAGATGAATAGATGAACAGAGAGACTGAAAGACTTTTATAATAACCAAGTACAATAACATAACCATAACAGATGCTGTGTATCTGTTTTAGTTTATAGATATTATATACACACATATATTTATTTCTATTCCTATAATGTTTTTTTTTATGTATTATTTATTAACTGCTTGTTATAATATAGGAGATTATTGTTATAAAATGATATCGAGGTGATTTCCAATTCATTTTGACTTATTTATTGCAGGGGTAATATCCACTTATTTTCTGTACAATTTTTGGCCGTTTAAAATGAAGTAAAACCAAAACTTCCAACATGCATGCTCATACAGTACACACACAAGACGAACCACCCATTAAACACATTATTAATACCACAAAAGGATGGCTGCTGTGTGAATGGACTTACTGGTAGGTTTTAAATAAGTTGAAAATGTGGTTTCTTGCCTGCCTAGAATTATATCGTATCAACTTTCTTCGCCTGAATTACTAGCCGTTTTTAGACAGAGCACCAAGCTGCCAATTTGCCCGTCCTTTTGGCGGCTCGGTCTGCGGTTTTAGAGAGAGGCCGGCAAATTGGGGGTCTGTTTTGGTCTGCCGATTTCCCGCCTCGGAGGGTACACTTATTTCTGCCTCGACTGCTATCTAAAACCGAGGCGGAAATGTGCCGGCCCGTGAGTGAGGTGGGCGGAGGTGTCAATGACCTGCACTGCTGTGCAACCCACAACCGAGGAGTTTTAAAACCAGGAAACAGCTGATCACAGCAGTCAGTCCATCATTTCATCCGTGGACTTTAAGATGAACAACTGGACAGCTGCTGAGATCCAGGAGATGCAGCGTCTCATCGGTCTCTGCAGCTGTTTAGTTGTGTTAGCTTGTTGTTGTGTCGGCAAGCAAGAATGGTCGCTACTTTCAAATTAAAAGCCCTCCGCTAAGAACCCAGTTCTAAACTCCAGTGGGGTGCAATGTAAAGCTCTTATTTTGAAGACAAATTGACAGCTTCACGTCACGTCACATGTTTACGTCTACCTCAGAGGCGGCTTTTGGAAAAGGAGGAATATTACGCCTCGGTTTTAGAAAGACAGGCCGGCACATTGCTGCCCTTACCTTGAAGCAAATGTGCCGCCTTTTCTATCTAAAAAGGGCTACTGATTGGCTGAGAGCATACCTGCTTATTTCCAATATTGGCTCCATAGCTAGCTAGCTCTGTTTGTGTCTTGGCATTTCAGTACCAAAACTGAATGTCATAGTTTTTAATGCTTACAGGTCTGATTGCATTCCGGCACCGTGCCGGATCTACGGCATACCGGCATGACTGCAAAAAAATTTAAATCGGGTTTGCCCAGAGATCTAACATACAGTTCTTGGATCTAACAGAGGAGCAACTTTCACACATTCACACTGATGATAGGTCTACTAGCCAATCAGAAATACGGTGGGGGTGGGCCTTGGCCAAACAGATTGTTCCAGAGAGCAGTCGCTCCACGTGCTGTTGAATCTGGGTTTTTCCATACTGGCAATGTGCCAGGGGAAGACACTAAAGATGTAGACAAAGCCATTAAGAACAAATGGCACTGGGCTTGGATTGAAGATAGAGGTGGTTAAAAATATCGATTCATCAATGCATTGCAATATATTTTTTCCCAATTCAGTATCCATTCAGAAAATCCTCTGAAGCGATTCAGGCAACAGCGGCCCCCGACCACCCGCTGTCCCTTGCCGGACGCTTCTCGGTCCCCGCCTCCAGCAGAATATAGATATAGGTACAATGTATTTTGATGATATATCAATGTGGTAATGCTCCATCACATTTTCAATCTATAACACACTGAATATTGAATTGGAGCTTGGCTTACAAAAATTAAATTGCAAATTGAATTGCAAGTCGGTAAGTTTCACACTCTGCTTACTGGGTTTGTGGAAATATTAAATTTTCAGCCAATTGGACCATTTATACGGTCAGATTTGGATGCCTGATGCTGCATTATTTTTCAGTAACTGCACAGTGTGGAGTGGAATATTTCACTTATATCATAGCCACCTGTTGTACAGTGGGGCACATACAGTAGTTTTTGCATGGTGAAAAAGAGAGAGCATTGCATGAAGCACTAAGACTCGCTATAATGTAAAAGATTTATAAGATGAGTAAATTCTTTGTTTCACATTTAGAAATATTTGAATGTGTTTTCAGCAAAGAATTCCTTAACACAATTTGCTCAGATATGTTGGTTTGCCCTCTGAGACCAGTGGAGCGTTTTCGGGATCTTCAGCCAAATGAGGTGGCAGATTTATTCTGCAGCACTCAGAGAGTCGCCAACCTGGTGGAGAAGCACTTCAATGCCACCTCGCTCACCATCGCTATCCAGGTAAAAAAAACTGAATTACTGTTCATACACACTGTTACATCAAATTCACTTTGTAGTTGGGAGTCAAATGAACAATGATAGGGGCCTCATCTCTGAAAAGGTGTTACATTATCAACTCATGTTGTGTTATTTAAAGGAAATTCCAGTATTTAAAATTCATACTTACCAAACTTTCAGAATTAGTCCAATAGATTACCTCAGCCGGCAGCCATACCTTGGCTGCAACTGCTACAATGTAATCCTTTGGTGCAGCTGTGGCTGTTAAAGTCTGTGTAAAGCAAACTCAGCCATTTTCTTCTCAACACATTAAAAAGGTCATAAATGTATATCCTTAAAACATGTAAAAAGCCATTCAACCAGTTATGTAACGCGGCCATGATTTGCATAAACCCCGCCCTGCTGGAAGCCGTATAAATACATTCAGCGCATTAGCTTTGGAGGTTTTTCCGCTTGCTCTCCAGTCTTGGATAGCATCTCTTAGAATAGTTTGCAGCTAGCTAACCAGTCAGCCAGTCAGCTAAACAGTCATGTCTCCTCCACATCGCTCCTGCATCTTTCCTGGATGCCACAACGTGCAGGGTAACAGCGTAGTTAGTTTATTTAAGTTTCCTAAGGACAACAATGTAAGGAAATGGTGGATTGATTTTGTCGAAAGGAGCTACTGTGGAGAGTTAAAAATCACCACCAACACCCGTCTCTGCAGTGTCCACTTTACCCCCGATAGTTACAGCAACTGTCACCAGGTAAAGTCTGGATATCTGAAGAGTCCGTTGACGCTGGTCAGTGGGGCCGAACCGAACCTCTCTGTCCCCGGCTTGCATCCTCCCGTCCCGCCGACAGCGCATGCTCTTATCTCCGATCTGTGTATTCAAATCTAGAAAAAAGTTGTTTATATTTAAAAAACTACATTAATTAATCTTCACATTTGAAGAAAGAGAGATTTAAGATCGATTTGATAAAAAGACCACTAAATTGACTTAAAAAGATAGAAACTCTAGGCTCAGCACAGAGTGAGGCCTGGCCCTGTTTTCAGAATGGATCAGGTCTGTTGTCTTGGGATGGAAGCCAAATACAGAGCTGGCTCTGACACCCAGACAGGCTCTCGTCTCAGACTGAATGGACTATTCTGCATAACTGGTGATATATATGCTAATATCAAAATAGCACCAAGCCCACTCTGCTGCCCTGTCAAAGAAAATTGTTTCACAGGTTAGGAGAGAGAAGAAAAAAAAAAAGACCAGAGCAGCAAAGAGTAATCTTTACTTGGATATCATTTTCTTTGACTGGGGAGGTGATGAGAAGTGATGATAGGAGATTAGTTGTGACAGCTCCCCAGTTACAGCTAGCGCATCTAAGGAGGATTCTCTACACGAGGGGGCAACTGCCACTCCTGTGGCACATAATGATATCACACAAATCAGCCTCCCTGGAGAATTGGCTGTGAAAAAAGACTGGATTGGATGGTGACACAAACACTATATTTTTCCTCCCCAGTGCTAAAGAATAACAGTAAAGTTCATCATGATGGTGAAGAAGGTGTGTTTCATTATGATGATGTAGTTATGCTTCACGCCAGGCCAGAGAAAAAAAGACAAAGAGTTTAATATGATACATGAAAAATATATGTCAAGATCAGAATGAATGCAATTTCAACATTCGTAGTGATAATTCTCTAAATCTAAATATACCTGTTAAATGGAGAACAGTGTTGTTTTCAGTTGTCTCACTGATACATAAAGAGTATCTAAACCCCACAGTTTTAAAGCGACTCTACCCTGGAAATTTAAAGCCGGACTTGGACCACCAGCACACGCACACAAAAACAAATAATACACACATACACACACTGACATACTATGCAAGCAAGCGTATTATTGAGCTTTTCTAGGTCATCTAGATATGAGCAACGATTCATGTAGAAGCACAGACACTTTTGCGACAGAAATTTCATATGAAGTGAAGGACCGGAGTCTCCTGTCAGCCAGAGCTGCACCAGTTTGCTGAGACACCCGGGGCTGAGGACATGGAGAGACAGGAGAGGATCAGGGATAGCTGAATGGTATATAAGGCTCTATGAGGGGCCATTTGGGCCATTATTCAAAATTACCTCTCACATACACATATGACACCAAACTCAATTACATACTATACTGGAAACCACCAGATGAAATGCTTTTACACACACAACTGAAACTCTTACACAAACAACTGGAAAATTATATAAAAATTTAACGCTCACATACACAACTGAGAAGCTCTCACAAACACTAGTAAAATGTGTGTGTCATTTTAACAGCACATAGAGAACTGTCTTTAACGTTTATCTACCAATAACAGTCTCTTCCCAATCAATCAGAGCACCCTTAAACGCAAAGAAATGGCTACACACCACCTGTGGAGTAGGGCTTTGTGCTGTTGTGCAGTTGTTGGGTAAATGTTGAGCAGTGCAGCTCTACAAATTGTGGTGAAGCGTTGAGAATATTTTAACTTCTATGTGAGTCTTAACATTGCAAGAAAAAGTTGCTATTCATATTTATAACACAATGTAGAATTATATTACTGTACTGTGCAGGACAATGTCAAGATTTAGTCCTGAGTAAAATTACATGTAGGTTTTAAGATGAAACTCTTGTCAGTATTAATACAGATTATCATAATGTTACTTACTTGCAAGACCTGTATCCACTTTGTCTTGAAAGACATGATGATCATGGTGACCATGATGATCTGAAGATAATTTCCTTGAAGCTATTGCATTTACTTAATTCCAAAACTATTGGCAAACATGTAATTCTTCCTCCTCTTTCAGTTGACAAACAGCAAAATGGTGAACTGCCATCACGTCATTATTAATGTTTTGTTTATCACACAGTTCAGTGTTAGTGTTGTCAGTAGCTAGGGTTCCATTGAAATGTAGCTCAAATTTCAACGACAGTTTGAGAAACCACAAAAAAATAAAAATAATAATTACATGAGAATAAATATGCATTTCCATCCACTACTGGTATGTGATTATTATTAGTTGGTTACTTAAGATGAGCAGTGTATGGAACCAATTCTCCAGTCAGGCACCGATATGCCATTGCAGAGAATAGTAGGATATGGACACAAATACCATGGATAAAAGCAATCACTCGGACATGATGTATTCTTGTCTACAGGGGTGCCGCCGGGGGGGAAAGGTTAGGACGATTCCAAGGGCCCGGCACTGACAGGGGGCCCTTTGAGACATGGGCAACCTATACAAGGGCCCAACTAGATTTTTTTTCATGGGGCCCAAAATCCCTGGCGGTGCCCCTGCTTGTCTATGAATCAGCAGCAGGGTTTATTCATGGTCAAACTGTAACCTGCACTTTACATTTACAACTACTAGACAACTCTATCAAATGTTATGTCTGCTCCAGTGGCTAACTGCTGTATGCTCTAAACTCAGCCACCTTGCTCTCCACTCGCTCACTACAAACTGCCCTACTCTTAAAGAGCCAGCTACTCTTAAAACACCAGAAGCAAAGCTAGGTTGATTACATACAAATCCCAGATTCTAGTGTAGTCCATTCCATTTTGGCGACAGCTTAATGTATGTTTTTCTTTTAAGGTTAAGCAAAAAAAAATACATTACTGGTCAAAAATTATAAAACATTGTCAGGAAAAATCATCATCACCATCAGAGTATTACAAGCCTAAAATTTCACCTCCTTTTAAAGTTTATATCCATTTATTCATTGACTCACTCATCTATCAAATCTATTTGCATTAAACTATGTTTGAATGCTTACAGCAAATATTAGCATATACAATTAATATTGATTAATTCATCACAGAGCTTGTAATTAATTCAAATATTTATAATCACTTGACAACCCTACTTTTTATGTATCTTTCATCAAGCACACACTTAGCAACATTTGCATTTATATGTTTGTGTCCACCTGATAAACTGAAGTCCAATATTCACTCTCCTTTTTGCTCTGGGTTGATCTTTTACAAAGCTTAAGAAAAATATCGGTCTCTTTAGCTGCTCCACTATGTTCACTAATTAGATGTCGACTTTGTTAGCTGTTTGATGCAGGGTAAGCAGTTTACAGTGTTTCACAGCTTTTTCACTGAAAAAAAGTTTGTATATATATATATATATATATATATATATATATATATATATATATATATATAAAAAGATGATGTTTATACAGAGGAAAATCATAGATGGAAAAGATGATGTTTATGCAGAGGAAATCATATCTCAAGTTGCAACAAGACTGCTTCATATTAAGAAGAAATCGAGTACATCAGTTGGCTGTAGCTCCGTGGGTTCATCTTTAACCACAGGGTTGTCAGTGCACAGTAAGGAAGAAGCATAATTCTTAGCATATTCAGCTGCATTAAAAAAAAGAAGCAAGCGCTTTTTTTCACTGAAAAAAAGTTTATATATATACATATATATATATATATATATATATAAAACTTTTTTTCAGTGAAAAAGCTCTTAAACATTGTAAACTGCTTACCCTGCATCAAACAGCTAACAAAGTATGTATATGTTTATATATATATATATATATATATATATATATATATATATATATATATATATATATAAAACCAAAGCAGTGAGCTAAAAGAGGTTAAACAGCTCTGTGAGCAGAGGGAAAATGTTGAGTTGCCGATATATGTCTGTGGGTTCATCATTCCAGGGTGTCTCTCTTACATTATACATAGTCTTTTGATTCAGCATCAAACCAAGACCACTGATGAGTGCAGCTTTAACCAAGTGCATTGAGTTGCCAACACGAACGGTAAATGTTGTTAAACTACCCGAATCAGATGCTGAAGGATAGCACATTGTCAGTAAAATGTTGGTATACAAAAAAAACAAAAAAAACAAAAACAAAACATAGAATATGGCTTGGTTTATATACAAAACATGTAGACAAGATTTAAGATTTGATTTTTTTTTTTTTCTAAAGAGTCGTAACTGAATGTCAGGACAAGAAGACAGTGAGAGAAAAACGAGGAAAATCTTTTGTATTCGTGCAGGAAAGGAGTGCAGTACTGTAGCTCATCTGAAATTAAAATTTTCACTGAATTATTAATGTAAATATTTCTGAATTCCCAACTCTTTTCTAATTACCTCTTTCTGTTCCCACCAGGACGGCCCTGAAGCCGGACAAACTGTGAAGGTGAGAACTTAATAATTCACTGCCTTTTAAATATGTCATGAAGCCTCTGCAACAGTTATACACTATTAAATAATCATTGCATTTGCAGTACTAAATTCTTGCGATGGTTGAATAATTTAGGGATCTTTTCTAAACGGATTCAATAATTTTTGGTTTGGTTGGAGGTAGTATGCAATGATTCAAGTCACTTACTGGGAACTTACTGATGTTCAAAGGTTAAAGTGAGGGGAACAGAAGCATTGCCAGGCACTGCAACTCACAGCTCTACCACACCCTTCACCCTTGCTTTATCACAAGTATGGATGTTCAAACATTTTACTCAGATGATACGTTTACTCAGGAAAAGTATTATCTTTATTTATACTGTCTATTCATACATCTACTCCCGGAGGATTGGAAAACATTGCATGCTTCTCATTTGGCTGCAGTACTCAGGGACAAAGCCCTGGTTCAACCAAAGACACAAGCACACAAGCTACCAGTTTGTCTTAAAGACTATTAGACTTAACAAAACAAGAATGAAGGGAACAAACAATAAAAAGTATGTTCAGTGATATTCCCTGGATTAAAAGTGACTGCCATGAAGGAAATTAGTAATTATGTGTAACCTATCCTTATTGTTATACTAAATGTTCTCCATGTGATACAATCAACTTTAATAATGTGGTGTTTGATTAATCACTTCACCCATACATTGCACAATCAAGTTGTTTTATATGTTTATTTTTCCCTCTTTTTAATTACATCTGCCTTAAAATGGCTTCTAAGATCACTAAATTGAACAAAAAAGAAGACTCAGCATTGCCAACTTCAAAACTTCTTTTAGTGCACTGGAAACCAAATTTGACCAAGTTTGGCTCGTGGTTAAGGACCACGGCCAACAGCTGACATCCCTCGAGCTCTCTTCAGAGAACCTGAGCCATTAGGTGAGCGAGCTAGAAAACATCTGCTCCAACCTGCATGACAACAACTCTAAGCTATTGGCTCAAGTCATTAACACTGCAAAATCTGCGAAGAGGCGGCACTGGCAGCTAAACTGGCCTTGGAACAATGGCCATGCACGGCTATCATTTGTCTGCACTGCTACTGGGTGCAAGAGCTTCTGATGTGTGAAGCCTTGGTGAGAGGGAAGCTAAACTACAGCAACCAGCAGAATTGAATCATGGAGGACAACTGCCCTGAACCAGCAAGCTGAGTACAGTACTCAGACCATCCCTGATCTACCCTCCTCTCCTCGATTTGTCAATGGCCTCCCATCTACACAAACAACACCAGACAACAGCTAATTGTGACAAATCAGTGCAAATTTAAAGAAATTACTGGACATTTCACTAGAAAACGGACAGTTTTGGAGCAAATGCAAGCAGTTTTATGCACTGAATGAGACGGCAGAACAACGTGTGGCTATGGAGCGCCAAAGCCCACTCAAAGAAAGACTGAGCAGGCTTATTGGAGCCAGAAGAGGTAAATTATCTCAGCTTTCAGCCATTATGAAAACAATTGAAAGCTTCAAACTTGATGGCCCAAATGTGAATTATGTGGAGGAGATGCTTCATCAGACAAGTGTTCAAAGAGTTTGAGGACATTAATTGAAGTTCTAGCTTTACTAGATGAAAGAGAGTAACAGATCAAAATGATGACAATGAAATTAATCTTGCAAGTGAATGTCAGGCAAGTAAACTCAAACAAGATGATGTTTATGCAGAGGAAATCATATCTCAAGTTGCAACAAGACTGCTTCATATTAAGAAGAAATCAAGTACATCAGTTGGCTGTAGCTCCGTGGGTTCATCTTTAACCACAGGGTTGTCAGTGCACAGTAAGGAAGAAGCATAATTCTTAGCATATTCAGCTGCATTAAAAAAAAGAAGCAAGCGCTTGAGCCTGAAGACATGCAGCTTAAAGGCAAAATGGAACTGGCAATTGATACTGCTATTGCCAAATCCAGTGCAAAGCTTACGGTGTTTGAATAATATGGAAATGTTTAAGACAGCATTATCTGTTATGCATCAATGAAGCACTCTCAAAGTAGCAGAGAAGAGAGAAATGAGGCTAGGTCAACCTCAACCTCAACCTCAACCAGATGCAACACGACCAACCACTGGATAACAGTCACTGTCAGTCAGTAAACAATGAAAGTTGGCTGTATCAAGTAATGCAGAGGCAACATGCTTGTTAGGCAGCAGACTATGTCTTACTTCCCTTGCAGGGACGTTCAGATGTTTAAAGGTGACCCTCTCATTTACAAATCCTTAATGACAGCCGCCAGGACCGGCTTTATTAGTTGGAGCAGTATATCAGTGAGGAGCCACAGGAGCTTCTTTGCAGTTGTGAGCATGTGTCATCAGAGAGAGGCTGCTTAGAGGCCAGAAAGTTACACCAAAGCCATTATGGAGATGAGTTGAAGATAGCCAATGCATATATGCATAATGGTTTGAAATGGCCTCAGATTAAACCAGAAGACGGTGAAGTATTAAGCGAATGTGCTCTCTTCCTAACTGGCTGTAGGAACACCATGTGCGCTGTGAAATTCTCGGCACAAATGGATAATCCTACAAAAATGTGAGTTGTGAGCTTCCATATAAAATGAGAGAGAAGTGGAGAATAACTGCATTTAAGATACATAAGAGAGGAAGAGTAAGAGCAAAGTTTTCTATCCTAGTTGATTTTATCGACGGGTAGTTAAAGGTAGCTCTGGATTTTTTTTTTGGAGATGTGGTAGAGAGTCACCAAGTGACAAAAGGAAAGGATATAACTACAAAAGAGGGAACCATCAGGAAAACTGGGTAAAGGGAAAGTATGTTTGATACAGATGTAAAGGACACAACCTCCGAGGTAAGATGTTGTTACAGCTTTCCACAGACCATGTTTATTCTGTCCCAAGAATCATGCTCTTTCTGTCTGCAATACGATTAAAGAGCTGATGAACTGAGAATGGATAGACTTCCTGAAGTCTAAGGGCCTGTGCATTGGATTACATTGGGGTGCCTTTGTAAACATTGTAAAAAGAGAAAAAATGGTCAGACCTGTTCTAAGTAGCACCCAGACATACTCCATGTCATGAAAGAAGATAACATTGCACCAGAAAAGGTTGAAGAAAGCTATACTGAGAGCAGTGCGATGTCCAGCGCCTACGTGCTGGGTCATGAGGCATGAGGGAGCACTGGGGCTGAAGAAGGAGAATGTTTTCAAGCTGTGGTACCAGTTAAACTGAATTCCAGAAAGATTGAAAGATATGTAGCAACATACGCCTTCATAGATCTCCGGAGCACTGCAACCTTCTTCTCAACAAAATGGTTCAAGACAAGTGACAGATATTTCACAATGGCCTTACCTGAAAGAAGTATGTTTGCTACGCATTGAAGCAGAGGTGGGCCTGCATATAGGTGCCAACAACCCAAAAGCCATTGAGCCATTGCAGGTCATAAATAATGAAGATGAGGGGACTTATGCAGTCAAAACTGCCTTAAGATGGGTAAAAGGATAAAAGGACCTCTGAGAAAAGGAGATGGTCTTAAGTCAGCCAGTGGTAAAGTGCAGAGCTATTCCATTAATCCCATCTCATTGATGGAAATAGAAGAACTGCTAGTGACGCAGCTCAACAGAGATTTCCCAGAACGAAGCTGTGAAGAGAAGGAAGAAATGTCTCAAGAGGATCACCAATTCATGCACATAGTTACAAGGTCAGCAAAGTTGGATAATCAATTTATCAGTCAATCAATCAATCAATCAAAGCTTTATTGTCATTTAGCTGTACCAACAAAAGTAGTGCAACAAAATCCGATTAAATTTCTCCGGGATCCCATAACACAAACACAATAAACACACACAATATATAAATATAATAATTTAGAACTAAAACTATGACTGACTAAGGGCTAATGAAGTGCAGTAGTGTGCATACCCCAGATCAGCAGTTCAGCAATCTAACAGCTTGTGGAAGTAAGCTGTTGATTAGTCTGTTAATTCGGCCTTTTTGACTCCGGAACCATTTTCCTGATGGGAACAATTCAAAGGATGTGTGAAGAGGGTGGAAGGCGTTACTGACGATGTTCAGCGATGAACACTGCGGCATGAGTTTGCCCCTGCGAAATGAAAACATCAGAATGGCAAACAATTGTTGCATTGTTTAGCAGCGGGCTGATATTCTTAAGAGAAAATTCAAGAGAAATCATGACTTACAAAATCTTCATGAAAAACATTATTGAAAGAGGCTACACCCAGAAAATACCCTCTGAGCAGCTCAGTCGCAGAGACGGTAGAGTGTGGCACATTCCTCATCACCCAGAGTGTACTGTCCACAGATAAGAGTAATCTTTGATTGCACTGCTACATATCGGGGAACAAAAATCATCAGTTACTCAAAGGACCAGACCTCATGGACACACTCATTGGCATCATCTTAAGGCTCAGTGAGCACCCAGTGGCACTGATAGGGGATGTAGAGTCCATGTTTTAGCAGGTTATGTCCTGGAGAAAGATGCAGATCTGCTATGGTTTCTGTGGTAGCCAGAGGGTGATCTAAATGACAATGTGGAAGAATTTAGGATGAAGATTCACCTTTTTGGTGGCATATCTTCACACAGCTGTGCTTCCTATGCACACAGAAGAACCACAGAAGATGCAAAAGAGGTAATGAAACACTGAAACATTGCTAAAAAAAATGTTCAAGTTGATCGCTGTTTAAAATCTATAGGAAAAAAGGCTCTGGCAGTCAGCCGAGTACAAGATCTAGAAGACTTATGCTCCAGAGGAGTTTTCCATGTGACTAAGTGGGTAAGCAACAGCAAAACGGTCTTGTCATCGATCCATGATAAAAGAATAGTTCCTGAAGTCAAAGACCTCGACTTAAGCCTTAACGCTATGGAGCGTTCTGTCGGTGTTCAGCAGTGCACAAAGACGGACAACTTCAGGTTCCAAATGAATGTGCAATACAAGCCTGTCACTAGACATGGAATCTTATCCACGATTAGTTCTATCTACAACCCTCTTATCTCAGTTATTTGGTGCCAATCATGTTGCTAGTCAAACTCCACTTGTGAGACCTGTGTAAAAAGAAGCATGTCTGGTATGAAGAGATAGAAAATATATATGCAAAAATGTGGTGTGAATGGCTGCCAAACCTAGAGATATTAGCAGTGCACCCAAATGCATCAAGCCAGAAGGTTTTAGACCCACCTCTTTGCTGATGCCTGCATCATGTTAATCAGCCAAAAGAACACAAAACACTGTTCTTTGCTGATGGGAAAATCAAGAGTGAGCACGTGTCCTCTTCTGCATATAAATTGATGTTTGGCATTAATGCAGGAATCAGTGTCCAGACTGGTGGCTATTTCAATATGAACAGTTCTAATGGTGAGACAAATACAATCTTCCAGTGATAGTGGACTTGATGTTCTTTATGTGCTGTGTAATAAGCTGTTTCTGCTTTTTTGGGTTGCATCAGTGTATCTTTCAGTCTGAGAGTCCAGGCGACTGCCTTTTTTCCATCGGAGCTATGCAGAATAGTAAGTGAAAAGCTTGTTAACCAGGTCCAGGCTATCTTTTGTGTGGAACTCAATGACTGTTGCAAGTTTCTTGATTCTAGGCCATCTTCTATCACTGAATCCTTTTGATCAAGCCTTGGCTCCAAGTTTTGCTTTGGATGAACTTCTCAGATTTCAACCCTTGGGAAGCCTGGTCCGCTGAATTTAATACTGAGTTGACATAACGCTATTGGGTAGGCTGAGAATGTTTATTACAGACGTTTTCCAGTAATCGGAAGGTCACTGGGTCGAAGCCTCGGCTGCCTGTCGAAGTATCCTTAAGCAAGATACTGAACCCAAAACTTGCTCCTGACGGGCAGGTTGGCACCTTGCATGGCACCCTCTGCCATCAGTGTGTGAATGGGTAAATGTGATACATGTTGTAAAGTGCATTGAGTGAACGAGTGAATGTGATAAGTGTTGTAAAGTGCATTGAGTGGTAAGTAAACTGGAAAAGCATTGTAGAAATGCAAGTCCATTGACCATTATGCATTATGTTTGTTGGCTTTGGCCAATTTAAGCTGAGAATCGTAACATTTAGCCATGTTTGGATCAGTGTGTGTGTGTGGTGATCTGAATTTAGGCAAGACTTGTCTGTAAAGACATGGACCAGCTTAGGTTTAGTCTAGTGAGTGGAATGATCCAGGAGATGGGGCATGGGGGATAGTAGATACACTATATTGCCAAAAGTATTAACTCACCCATCCAAATAATTTGAATCAGTTGTTCCAATCACTTCCATGGCCACAGGTGTATAAAAGCAAGCACCTAGGCATGCAGACTGTTTCTACAAACATTTGTGAAAGAATGAGTCGCTCTCAGGAGCTCAGTGAATTCCAGCGTTGTACTGTGATAGGATGCCACCTGTGCAAGAAGTCCAGTCACGAAATGTCCTCGCTCCTACATATTCTACAGTCAACTGTCAGTGGTTTTATAACAAAGTGGAAGCAATTGAGAATGACAGCAACTCAGCCACAAAGTGGTAGGCCACGTAAAATGATGTAGCCGGGTCAGCGGATGCTGAGGCACATATTGTGCAGAGGTCGCCAATATTTCTGCAGAGTCAATCGCTACAGACCTCCAAACTTCATGTGGCCTTCAGATTAGCTCAAGAACATTGCAAAGAGAGCTTCATGGAATGGGTTTCCATGGCTGAGCAGCTGCATCAAGCCATACATCAGCAAGTGCAATGCAAAGCGTCGGATGCAGTGGTGTAAAGCACGCCACCACTGGACTCTAGAGCAGTGGAGACACGTTCTCTAGAGTGATGAATCGCGCTTCTCCATCTGGCAATCTGATGGACGAGTCTGGGTTTGGCGGTTGCCAGGAGAACGGTACTTGTCTGACTGCATTGTCCCAAGTGTAAAGTTTGGTGGAGGGGGTATTATGGTGTGGGCTTGTTTTTCAGGAGCTGGGCTTGGCCCCTTAATTCCAGTGAAAGGAATTATGAATGATTCAGCATGCCAAGAGATGTTGGACAATTCCATGCTCCCAACTTTGTGGCAACAGTTTGGGGATGGCCCCTTCCTGTTCCAACATGACCGTCGCACACCAGTGCACAAAACAAGGTCCATAAAGACATGGATGAGAGAGTTTGGTGTGGATGAACTTGACTAGCCTGCACAGAGTCCTGACCTCAACCTGATAGAACACCTTTTGGATGAATTAGAGCGGAGACTGAGAGCCAGGCCTTCCCGTCCAACATCAGTGTGTGACCTCACAAATGCGCTTCTGGAAAATTCCCATAAACACACTCCTAAACCTTGTGGAAAGCCTTCCCAGAAGAATTGAAGCTGTTATAGCTGTAAAGGGTGGACGATGTCATATTAAACCTTATGGATTAAGAATGGGATGTCACTTAAGTTCATATGCGTCAAGGCAGGTGAGCAAATATTTTTGGCAAAATAGTGTATCTACCGAGTCGTATGATTGGACCTATGTTCATTGAGTTATGTCCAATTCATTCTAGGCCCCTCCCTTAGCGAGGACAATTTGGTTGACAGTGGCCATGTTTTCAACTTATCTTGCTCATTTGTGATGGAAGTGTACTTGCTAGTCCCACATTGCTGTATACCAAATTTGGTGTTAACTGAGTCAAATTTTAAAAAGTAGATGTCCCCTTTTTGATTGATTGATTTATTTTTGGATTTGAAGACAGAAAACATAACCCAAAGGGTAACATGTTAAAGTGATAACACTTGTTTCCAACATGGTCCTTGGTGTCAACACATAAGACAACAAAGCATCCAATAAGTACCGGATAACATTATTTTGCATAATTTGCAGTTTGTTTTTAAGCTTGACAGAAAATCCACAGAACCATGCAGAGCAAGCATAATCAAAGTGGCACTGTATCAGAGATAAAACAAGTAATTTCTTAGTAGAGAAATCAAAAGGCCTTGTCCTACGATACAAAAACTTTAATTTGCTGGCACATTTAGCTAATATTTGGGCTGCAATAGATTTGCATGTTAGTGATTGTTCTAATGTTAGTCCTAGATATGTAACGCTTGACTGAGACACTATTTCAGCACCATTACGCATGACCTTTAGTGCATTGTTTTTTGACACCTTCCTTTTTGTTCCAAAAATAATGGATTCAGTTATACCCAGATGTATTGAGAGCTTTTTGTCTACAAGCCACTGGCTGACTGTCTCAAGCTCTTCGCCAAGAGTATTCTCTATTTCATGCACATCACTCCCTGGGACGAGCAAGGCAGAGTCATAAGCATATAAAAGAAGCTTACATGTCACTGCGGCCGGCATGTCATTTATGTATGCTAAAAATAAAAGTGGGCCCAGGATAGAACCTTGGGGCACCCCACATGTTATAAGCTCAGGATCAGATGTGGTCCCTTCCACATCACAAACTTGAGTCCTTCTTGTGAGGTATGAAGTGAAACATTTAAATGCTGCATCACTAATCCCCATGTACTGCAGTTTAGAAAGCAGTATTTCATGGTTTACTGTATCGAATGCTTTTTGTAAATCGAGAAGAACCATACCAACATAATTTCCTTTATCAAAATTCTGGCAAATGTAATCAAAAATATTAATAAGACTGGTTTCTGTAGAGTATGCTGCATCCGACTGATCATATAGCAGATTTTGTCTGACAAAAAACTCCTCCACCTGCTTATACACAAGATGCTCAAATACTTTTGATAAAGAGGTCAGAATTGATACTGGCCTATAATTTCCAACATCTGATCTGCTATATGTTTTAATAGGGGGACCACCCTAGCACTCCTCATTTCGCTTGGAAAGATACCCTGCTTTAAGGATAAGTTAATAATATGAGTTAGTGTACTTAGATGTAACACTGACACTGTCTCTTAAAAATCTGGAAGGAATAAGATCCAGTCCAGTAGCCTTGTTCGTTGACGGGGTGGATAAGCCTGTTTTCACCTCTTCCTCTGATACAGGCTTCATTTAAAAACATCAGTAATAACATGTTTGCCTTTATAAAAAGAGTTAACAAATGATTGGCCATATTTACTTGAAACACAAGGCAACTTCTCAGCCAGACTGGCAGCAACAGTCATAAAAAACTTATTGAAATGACAGGTTATGACTAACCCAAGATTAGCAGATATTAATTTTGAATTTGCTGTAGCCCCCATGTCATTAAGTACTTTCTATAGCTTTTTTGGTTGATGTGAATCTGTAGCAATCGAGTCAGTATAAAATTCAGATTTTGCTTCCTGTACTTTGTAACTGGCTGATTTCTCAAGTACGTATATGTTATAGTCAGTTGTCAGTTTAGATTTTTTAAACTTTTTAAACCACCTATCACGTCTGATAATATCAAGAATTTCAGATGTCATCCAATTTGCACTTCTCTGTTTCATCCTTGTTTCCTTCAATGGTGCTACAGTGTCAAGGGCAGCTATAAAGTGATGTTTGAACAAAACCCAAGTCCTATCAACAACATTACTTCGCAAAACATCTGACCAGTCTCTCTCGGAGAGCCTTTGCTTGAACCCTTCCGCAGTATAATGTTTGGTACATCTGTACTTGATGGAACAATGATCAGTCAATGGTTGTGACCTGGTTTTCATAAGTGTGCAAAACACGGCATTATGATCACTAAAGGCCACATCCAAGACACCTGATTGGGATATCTTTCCACAGTCTGAGACTAGAATTAAGTCCAGTAGGGACTGACTATTCATTCACTCATTTTTTCAGGCTACGTTGACGCAATAACAGGTTTGTATGTAAATCACCCATGATAATACATTCATTCTACGACAGACAGTTTCAAGGAGCTCATAAAAGTCTGTTTGCTTAGGTGGTCGATAGCAAACATCTATAATAATGGGCTTTGATTTAGGATGCAGTAGCTCAACCCATGCTGCCTCCAAGCCCTCCACCAGGAGGTCAGCAGCGGATTGTATGACATGTCAGTCCTAATGAAGAGGCACACTCCTCCTCCATTTATGCTGTGATCGCGCCGGTCTATGGAATAACCTGTGAGTTCAATTTCAGCATCTTAAATGGAGCAGTCAAGCCAGGTCTCTGATACAGCAATCACGGCAGCCTTATATGTAAGTGTGAGGTGCCTGACCTCTTCCACCTTAGGCAACAGGCGTGTTTGCATTAATGTGAATAAAATGCCGTCCTTTCTGTTTAAAAACAGACTCACAGCCCTATGTATGCCGTACTGTCATCAAAACAACGCATTGACTCATCCATGTCACCAAAAACGTTTGCGTAAGACATTTCATTCAGACAGCACCGATTACAAGTCAATGAAATATCGGATTTAGTCCTTACGGCCAGATCATATATTTTCAGTCCAATATTCTCGCATTTTATGTGAACAAATGCATCACAAAAATCACAAGCAACTGCTTTGGTGTTTGCTCTCACCAACTTCCCACAGTTTGGGCAGTCACCGCTGCGGATGGTATTTGTCCGGTGTTTCGCCTGCAAGTTATTTGGGCCAGGGCACTGATGGATGTCTCCGGACAGCAGCAGACAGATGGATAATATGGTGCCGAAAGCATTGGTTCGTTGTGTTCCCCTGGCTCCACTTGCTTTAACCCTCCGAGGTCGATGGACGCGGCGGCGCGTCAAAATCACGTGACCAATTTAAGATGACGTAGCAGCGAGACGGAGCCTCAGTGAGTCTTAGGTTCCAACTTACGTGTTGGAGCGGCCTTCAAACTATATACCAGTTTTCAAATTGTGTTGATAGGCCAAGTAAAACTGGACTTACGATAAATAATGTACGCCACGCTTTTTCGCTAACATTGCCGTCATGTTTGTTGTGCGTTTGGTGCAGGAAGAAATGATAAAATCGGGCCTACAAAAGTGTCTGCAAGCAGGAAATGTTTGCAAGCAAAAAACCTGTAACATCCCCTTTCCTATTGGCTTATGTTTTTTTGTGATTAATACAGTATGTCAAAATGAAAAAATAACTGCACAGTCACCCTCAATTTCCACTGGATACGTCTCCGCTGCGTTGCGTCTCCGACACGCCATTGGAGCAGATACGTTTCACTTTAGTCAATGTGTCAATCCCCACCAGGTCCTGCGTATCTGCTCCGTCCCAGCTCCGGCAGTTTGGAGCCCTCTGGCACAGATACGCAGGACTTCTATTTCTGGCGGATGCCGGAGCACAATGCAGCAATTTAGCTGAATTTAGCACGAAGCAGACAGGAAGTAAAGCGCCAAAATAACAAACAGCATCCGGTTACCTTTCAAAATAAAACACTCCGTGTTGACACAAGCACACAAATCTCAAAAAAGAGACAAACACAAGCTCTTCTGCTGATCCTTCGGTCGGGAACACTTCCTGTTGTTGTTTTTAATAACACAGACCTATAACTCCGGTCGGGAGTGATTATGTGATTGTCGCGGGAACTCCTCGTCCTCCTGACGCCAGCTGTCTACCGTAATGTGCCGTGGCGTACTCAAACCGCAACTGGTGGGGATTGGCGGACGGCGGAGCAAAACCGGATCAGAGCTGGCGGATAACGCAGCGGACACGTATCCAGTGGAAATTAGGGGTCACACGTGAGGTTGTGCTGAAAATGACACGAAACAAGGCAAGGTAAAACATTTTTTTTAAGGAGAAATATAATGGCAAAATCAAATAATAGTCAAAAACGGTAGTGTTGTGTCGGTCGCGAACGTGTCGTTCAAAAGAACGAATTGTTTGAGTGAACGAAGTGAACAGAATCACTTGAGGAACTGATTCGTTCCTTTCTCAGTTCAGTTGAGCTCAGCAGCGAGCATGCCGGCCGGGAGTGGAACTGCCGAACGTGATTCTCAGCAGGACGTGAACGTGAATCACGTTCGCGAACGTGATTCACGTCCTCAGCAGGTCGTTCGCGAACGACTGATTCACTCATGATTCGCGTCGCTGAGGGCGTGAATCTCGTTCACCTACTGTGCTGAAAGAGGCGCTGTGTCACTCACTCACTCACTCAGGTCAGAGGAGTAGGAGAGGAGAGAGATTCACCTTCAGTAGTCATACTGCTAAAACTAGCGATGTGTTGCTAACATCAGTAGCATCATGTTAAGTGATTTTACACAGTAAAACAGTAAAAGTTACTCATGTTCACGTCAATCACGTTCGCGAACGTGATTCACGTCCTCAGCATGTCGTTCGCGAACGTGATTCACGTCCTCCGCATGTCGTTCGCGAACGACTGATTCACTCATGATTCGCGTCGCTGAGGACGTGAATCTCGTTCACGTACTGTGCTGAAAGTGGCGCTGTGTCACTCACTCACTCACTCAGGTCAGAGGAGGTGATTCTCATTCAGTAACAGTACTGCTAAAACTAGCACTGTGTTGCTAACATCAGTGTAGCATCATGTTAAGTGATTTTACTGCACAGTAACAGTCACTGACGTTCGCGAACGTGATTCACGTCCTCAGCAGGTCGTTCGCAAACGTGATTCACGTCCTCAGCATGTCGTTCGCGAACGTGATTCACGTCCTCAGCATGTCGTTCGCGAACAACTGATTCACTCATGATTTGCCTCGCTGAGGACGTGAATCTCGTTCACGTACTGTGCTGGAAGAGGCGCTGTGTCACTCACTCACTCAGGGCAGAGGAGGTGATTCTCGTTCAGTAACTGTACTGCTAAAATTAGAGCTGTGTTGCTAATATCCGTTTAGCATCATGTTAAGTGATTTTACTGTGCACAGAGGACACTTTCACCGTGTAATAATGTTAGTGCATGTATACCACTCAAAGCAGTGCTGTGTCTCCCGCGAATGATTGTGTACTATAGTCAGTGAACGCACCGTCCCTCAGTAAGTGAACGTGAACCTCAGGGCTGAATCATGAACTGAATGATGGATTGTTTGGCTGTTTATCAGTTCAGGGAGTTGGAGAGCACTGAACGATTCGGTGAACGAATCTTTTGAACGAATCATTTTAATGAACTGATTCTAGAGATTCAGTACAGTAAAAAGAACTGTCGTTCCCATCACTAAAAAACGGCCAATTATACCCTGGACCCCAGAGGGTTAATAGCAGGTTTGGACTGTATAGTGATCAGGGCAATGCTGCTATAACCAAAAATGTTGTCAGCATTAGGTGATGATCGACAGTCTCTTTCAGAACGCTTGTTCACAAATGCCCGACTTTCATGGTATTCACAGCGATTTTCAAATCTAAACCCTAAAACATTTAAAATCAACACATAAACTGATACTGCAGCCAGTGTTCCAAACGCACCTGGCGTACCTGATGTCGTTTTTGCGTAACTTGGACCTGCGATACCAGCACTGCTTTGACATCATCTCCATTTACTGTTTTTCAGTTTATGCTGAAAGATCTGCAAAAGATCTGCAAAGCTGCAAAACATCCATCTTAGCAGACCTGTATGGTCCAAGAAGCATTCAAATAGAACAGTTTTAGCTGGATTGTATGTCCCATTTCACTTCCATCAGACTTTCTGTGTTTGGGGCGTGGCCTTTCACAAATAGCATTTTCTGGCCACCACACCACTTGTTGCTATGTTCAGGGGACAGCTTGGAGTGCCTCTGTAAGTTTAATCACGATTGCACAAAGGTAAGGTACAAAGACCATTATGTGATAGCCCTCGCCCACTTGCACCAATCAACATGGCTTTTTCGATTTTGGTCAATACTTGCCCTCACAGTATACACGCCGAAAAACGGTGACAACTTTTTGTTTATTTCTGAGCCAGCAACATTCACTGTGCCCATCAAATTTTGTGACTCAATACTTTTTTGCATTTAATGTCCTCACTTTGTCTCCCAACATCATACTTTGTCTTGTCTCAACCTCCACAGCAAGACCTTTGATTTAATATTGTGTAACATGTAATTATCTCGCCTTTTTCTCAGGCTGTTCTGTGATCATCTTCATGCAGTCAGCGTTGAACATACCGTATTGACCCGAATATAGGACGACCCCGATTATAAGACGACCCCTCTTCTCAAGACTAATCTTCAGAAAAAGACTCTGATAACCAAAATTTGTTTCTCAATAACTAACTCACATACCCTCCTGTCCATCTCTTGGAAGCGGCCACTTAGAGGACCACAATAAGCTTTTCTCTTACTGTTAGCGGTTTTTTGGCAGTCTTTTTGGACCCGCCATCTTTGGTCGTTACACTCCGTAACTCCATATTTCTTGGCTGGCTGACAGTTGTTTGGCGCCTCCGCTGCATTGACCACCATTATCTCAGGTGTCTGTTAACTTGCCCCACTTTTGATCCACTTCGCTCTGTACAATCACCGCGCCTCTCCATTTTCATCTCCTGTCACTTCTTCTCCGCTGTGATTGACAGATAGCCACAGTGTCAGTGACGTCTCTACAATAAGCTGGCGCCCTCTGCCGTTGCGGTCATGTAGCGACCCACACAACTACCAGCATGTGTCAACGGTTAGACCCCGATTATAAGACGACCCCACTTTTTCACATAATTTTCATCGAAAAAAACCTCGTCCTATATTCGGGTCAATACGGTATATTATTAGGGCTGTTTCTATCAATTAGAAAATATGTGCGTTGCATGAAGTTTGCACCACATTTCAAGTTGATTGTGATTTATAAAGGGAAATGTGCATTGTGTAAATCAGTATATTTTTCCCCATAAGCACTTTCTGTGTTTGGTCCATAATCCTTCTGACATAAAGCCTATGCAATGTTTTTTAAATGAGGCCCCAGGCTAGGCGATGTCTTTGCCACTATCCATGAGAATTTT
Organism: Diplodus puntazzo; assembly: GCA_963678695.2. NCBI lineage: Eukaryota > Metazoa > Chordata > Actinopteri > Spariformes > Sparidae > Diplodus > Diplodus puntazzo. Next base: position 33,287,739 of record OZ023157.1, on the reverse strand, counting down.
TTTAACCTCCTACCTCACTCACAAAAAAGCAATCTACACCGTGTGCCCTTAGAGAACAATGTCTTTTTAAAGGATCTTTATTTTTCCATTTCCACAACAACCTCTATTTTTCATCTACAGATTCTTTGAGATTAAATGGCTTCTATCTGGCAATACAAACAAGGTCAAAGAGTAATGCATTTTTGCTCTAGTTCAGTTAGATTCACACTGGCAGGTATGTTTTTTTTTAGTATTACTAAAATATCAATAGCTCTGAAATATTCTTGCAGACCCTTTTGTCGAAGGTCTTAACTGCAGAAAAGCACACCGGGGAAGCAGTAAATTAAGGCAGTAATACAGAAGCAGTTGTTTCCACTGATCCTGAACACACTGAAATAATCTACATATTTTATAAAGTAATTTTAATACAAAGCAACTCTTGATGTGGAGACCTGTCTGCTCTTTTTATGAAAACAGATTATCTTAGTGCATATAGCACACCTGCTACAGTAGCAGCCCACCCCCATCTATCAACTGGGTTATTGCAATCAGGTGCCTGCACGCCAGCAATAAAAATGGTCCTTTGATTGAATAAGAGTGAGGCAGGCTATAAGAGAGAGGCAAATGCACTCTTATGAACTCACTGCCTGGAGTCGCACAGACACAAGACAAATCTCTGTGTTTTGAATGATGGAATTGGTTTTTATTTTTGTCTTATGGAAAATGCCAGCTGATTATAGTGATTTGTCATGTGGAGGGCTATGTATAGATCCATCTTGTTTACTAAGCAAGCCTGGCTGCTGATATGAGTTTTTAAACTCACATAAACAGCCAGAGATTAAATGCTGTATTCACCAAGTAGATATTATTTTATTAACATACAGGAATGTTTCTTCTCAGCAGTGAGTATGGAATGCTCACCTCAAATCAAATTCTGCATCAGACAGAGGATTATTGTGACTGCTTTAGTGAAGTTAAATGTTTTCATGAAACAGTTGCATATATTATCAGTCCATGAGCTTCATTTGCTACATCTGTGAAAGTTTAACACAGATGCAAACTCACCACATTACCCAAGTATGACATTGCGGCGGTCGAAATCGTGTTTTTCTGGGACCAGAAGTGGCCATTTTTGGTCAAGAGGGTAGAACTGGGGAGAATATCCCAATTGGGTCTGACTGAGAACCCAAGGACATGCCACAGTAGTGAGTTTTCAATTGCAAAGCGCTGAATTCTAATAGTCATAGTAATTGCAGCCAGACGCCCCCTGCTGACTTTTAGAACCAATGGAAGTTGAAAGCACTTTTGCCTTCACATCTCATACTCGGAAGCCCTGCCCGTATTGTACAGTCAGTGATGATCTAGTCAGGATTTAGAGATAATATACAAGAAAAGGAATTTATTGTACACTTAAAAGAAGTAGAGGAAAACATTAACCGGAACATAAACAAACTAGATAATATCTTAAGTGATGGTTGTGCCTGATTTATCAGTTAAATCAAGAGGGAGAGTACAACAGGTACAGTACATTTAATATATTCTTTGTCATTTTGTCAGAGTATCAGTTTCCTTGATGGCATATTTTTGCAGCAACTGTCTTCTTCTCTGGTGCACATGTTCTCCAGAGTGTGACTTATTACTCTCTGTCGCGATGGAGTAGGAGTCAAGACATGGCCTACACAGCTGGCCATGAACCATGAAAGTACACTAATTGTCTTATTACACAGATAAATATTAAAATTTTCAGCACAATGTTAATGTTACTTTTAAAGAGAAGCTAAAAAAGGTTAGCCGTCAGAATAATTAGCTGATAATTTGCCTGATCAGCCACCATCAGTAATTAAAACATACATTATTAGAGCATAAACCACAGATCAAAGCAATAACTAACCACAAACAGTGACTGTCAACCAACCTTGTCATACTTTGTGGTGGTGACAAAACTGATGTCATGAATTTGTACAATATTATGTGTAGATGAGTCTATTCTGTTTCTTATATTGATTATTTGTATTATTGTTTATTGTAATATTATTGTCCTTTGGCTGTTGTGACACACATATTTCCCTGTTTGCTGGACAAATAAAGGAATTCTGATTCTGAATTTTTAGGCAGATATTTATGCCCCCTCTGGAGGAACTGTAATAACTTTTGTTAAGCCCTGACATCTCCATCATCGCTTCAATGTATTTCTTCTTGGTAACATACAACAACAATACATACAATACAACATGGCTAACGCAAATTCATGGTAATTGGTGTTAAAATCTGTTTTCAAATCCTTCACGGTTTTTATTTTTAAGAGGAAAGAGACATGATGCAGTGACTACTGGGTACTCGTGTAATATTGTTGCATTAACTAATTACTACTTGTGGGTTGGATTGCAACATGTTGACAGATTTGCTGCTGATGTGATCCCATCACAAGAAGTGCTCAAGTTTTTTTCTCAAATAATTTCTTATTTGCACATTGTTATTTATTTTTTATAATTTCATTTTGCAAAGTTCTGATGTTTTGAAATTTGGGCATCTTTGCTTTTAGTTTCGTTTTCTCTTCTTATTTTACATCACCCCTCTTAACATAGCTAGTGTCTTGCCAAAACTGTCTAAGATAAACAAATGAAAAGTCAGAATTTAATGGAATTACCACTAAATTAATGACTATGTAGCTAAGTATTTAATTTGGTAAAATGTTGGTGAAAACTTGTAAATTGCTTTTCAAATGGTGCAACTACATTAATTTATGATGCCCCTAAATGTAAATTTACAGTATTAGTCATTGGGGGTCACATTCATGTTGGGGTACGTAGACCTGTTTGTAGAAGAAAAAAAGGAGAAAGATAACAAGCCATGCTACTGATTATTGTGATCCTTATATTCAAGGCCCCATTTAGGGACAATTTGTTTTTTTTGTGTGTCACCACTGTCAGACAGCAAATAAAAAAATAGTCCTTTCTTTACAAAATAAATGGTGGTAACATGTCATGATTGTGACAGTTGACAATAATTTTATAAAAGTTTTTGAAAAAAAAAAACTTATAGAGGCTTTTTTCACCTTGTTGCAATTAGCAAACATGGAGGGTGGAAAGGAGGTCCTCAGGAATATAGCTGACCACATGGGCGTCTGATTTTATTGCTTTTTCCTAAATCCATTAATATGTTTACAATAAACCAGAGACACATTTTGACTGACCACAAAATAACAATAAATACTCTTAAAAATTTGCTGCTTTTAGTTTTAAATATTTTACATTCTGCTCCTCCATTTGGAATATGTTTTATACATTTAACTTTTTTTTTTATCAAATTGAAATGCTATTCTCTTGCTTTGGGACAACTCGTTTTGTGGGTAATGGGCTGACATATAATCATACATTTTAAAATTATAAACAAAAATATGTAAAAATCTTACATGTGTTTAAAATACCCACAGATGATCAACTATGAGTATTTTAAACCAGAAAATGTTATTAGTTATTAACAGAATTAGCGTTTTCTTCGTGGGACATGTTTTTGCGTGTTTTGGACACTGTGACTAGAGCCGAGGACACAAAGCATCAGAGAAAAGATTTGCTTGATGATTGTAGTGGCCCCATAACTTTTTTTTTCAACAAGTATTCCAAAATACAGTAAATGACAAAAATAGTTATTTGTCGTTATTTTCCTATACAAAACATATGAGCATTTTCCGATTCAGTAGTTTCTAACTGTTAACATTGTTTTTCAAACCAAGAATGGGGTGTCGTTTATTGTAGAATCAACGCCATCCCCTCGCTGTAGCCTGCCATGCACCTCCCCAGCATCACATCTCCCAAGGAATGTAACAGCAAGTTGTAGTGATGTGGGCCAAAGAATGCGCTTGGATCACATTAGAAGCACCACATTTTCCAACTTCTCATCCAGCGCTTAGCTGCGGTGCTGACAACAGGGATGGAGACCAGTAGTTTCCCCAACAATTATACTGAACTTACCAGCATCGCCAACTGCCGCTGTTGCAGTCACTCCTCACTGGTCGGTTGGTGCTCCTCTTGGATGATAGGTCTTCATCTTACAGAGCCTCCCTTCACTCCTTGAGAGCCTCAGGATGAAAGAGAGAGTGGACAGGCTGAATGTCCCAAGGGCAGTCTTCCCCTCAGCGCCAGCTTGCCAAGACCAAGTTGTTCAAGCTGGGTTTGTACTTGGCTGCCCATGGCCCTCCCTGCAGACACTCTGCCTGTCCGCTTTCTCTTGTCCAGAGACGAAGCTGTAGGTTTGTGTGTTCATAAAGGGAAAGCACAGCTGTAATCTGCCTACCCCCTGGCAGCAATGCGGACACACAGTACACATGTATAAATGAGCACATGAATCACTGTGTTTGTATTTTTTATCCAGCAGATTCGGTCATGTTTTCAGAAGACCTATCATAAATTCATTACTGAACCAAACTTCATGAATGCTTTTTGTGACACATTACTATGTGTAAGTTTGTGTAAGTAAGTGAGTTTGTGGACCGCAGAGTCCGATTTGCTAGTTTTACACTGTAAAACATTGCTTGCTGTTTGCTTTTCTTTGTGTGCTCATCACAAGCTCATTTGAGTGGCTCCTTTCCATGGAGCAACGTGTTAGCTTTGCGACTGTGTGAGCACACAATAAGCCGCATTTTGACCAGTGGAAGGTGATTAGAGCCTGAGTTTGTTCACTGGCCGCTGAGTGATAGAAAGATGAGTATTATCTCCACGGCCATTTCCTCCTCCTTGCTGCGCCTGAGCATTAACCCCATTTCTCTTATCTCAGAGTCCAGCTCTGTCCAAACCACACCGTGATTAAAAGAACGTGTTAGGTCAGCAGACGCTGTTCCGCCATTCCTGGATTTTTGATTTTCATGAGCTGTCAGCCATAATCATCAAAATTAAACAAAAAAAGGTTTTAAATAATTAACTTTATTTGTAATTAATCTGGTATATTTTCTATTAAATTATGGAAAGAAATTACTTTTCCATGATATTCTTTTTTTTAGGATTTTTATATATATATATATATATATATATATATATATATATATATATGCACTGCTCAAAATAATTAAGGGAACACTTTAATGCCACATCAAAACTTGATGAATGAATAATTCAAGTTGAAAAGCTTTACTGTACTGCATTGTATGATTCATTGAGAACAAACTGACTGGCAACAGACTGTTATGTGGCTACTCTTTGGGTCTCCGCACTTTTAGTAAATGTGTGCTCCAGTCACTGCAGAACCAAAGCATGGACCTCCTTCTACCTAGATGACCTTAATGGCTAGGTCTGAAGAATGGGCCTGGTTCCACACATCCTAATTGATTCTACACTTAACCAGGTTAGGGTGTGCAATGAAGTGGAAGAAGCTGAATATCAAAGTTACCTTGAGCCCCAAATACACCCTGATGATCTGGTGGCACCTTGCATGGCAGCCTCTGCCATCAGTGTATAAATGGGTGAATGTGACAAGTGTTGTAAGTGCTTTGAGTAGTCTGTAGCATGAAAAGCTACACTATATTGCCAAAAGTATTCGCTCACCTGCCTTGACTTTTCACTTGACATTCTTAATATATGTATGTATTATATATTAATATGATGGTCCACCCTTTGCAGCTATAACAGCTTCAACTCTTCTGGGAAGGTTTTCCACAAGGTTTAGGAGTGTGTTTATGGGAATTTTTGACCATTCTCACAGAAGCGCATTTGTGAGGTCACACACTGATGTTGGACGGGAAGGCCTGGCTCTCAGTCTCCGCTCCAATTGATCCCAAAGGTGTTCTATCGGGTTGAGGTCAGGACTCTGTGCAGGCCAGTCAAGTTCATCCACACCAAACTCTCTCATCCAATGTCTTTATGGACCTTGCTTTGTGCACTGGTGCACAGCCATGTTGGAACAGGAAAGGGCCATCCCCGGACTGTTCCCACAAAGTTGGGAGCATGGAATTGTCCAACATCTCTTGATATGCTGATGCATTCAGAGTTCCTTTCACTGGAACTATGGGTCCAAGCCCAGCTCCTGCAAGACAATGAACACCAAATTGCTCTAGATAAGCAGGTTGGCACCTTGCATGGCAGCCTTTGCCATCAGTATATGACTATGTGTGAATGGGTGAATGTGACAAGTGTTTTAAAGCACTTTGAGCAGTAGAAAATATAAAAAATGTAAGTCCATTTACCCTTACCATCTATCAGCTGAAAAACAACTGGGTCATGGGACCTCTAAAGATTAGATGTTCACCGAAACATCCTCAGAAACTTGAACTTGGGACAGTGTTTTACACTTTAAGCCTTTGATACAGGGGAGACATGTTTTGGTGAGGACTGACAGCCACTCAAACAACTTTTTCTCACTCTGTTATTATTTTACACACTTAGGTCTGACATACACACAATGCAAACAGGACATATACACAAGCAGTAATGCAGAGGTGGCAGAGCAAGGGACCTGCCCAATATAAGGCACAAATAGTAGTTAGGGGTTCAGTACCTTGCTTAAGGACAATTTAGCAGTGCTCAGGAGGTGAAACGGCCCTCTGGTGACCAGGCCACAATCCCTGGGTCTTGAACCTACAGTCCCCAAGCTGAGTCCCACTGAGCTCCTGCCTACCCACAACTTCACCACATCCTTGTTTGTGAGCACCTGAGTCTTTTGAGATAGCACGTTTCATACCCAATCATAATTACTATTCAGCAGGCGTTTTTCAAGTCCATCCTGGGAGTGGGATTCCTCCTCTGTGGTTCTTCCTGAGGTGTCTACCATCCATTATGCCATCGGGAAAGCCTCCTAGTTGCAGCAGTAAATTTAATTTTTAAAGATTTATGTACTCCATCCTCCTGTATGACCACATCCACCTCTAAAACTACTAAAGCTACTGCTGACAATGACCCTAATGAAGACCTGTGTTGGTTGCTACAGTGTTGTCTGGGATTATTTTTGAAGGAGACTTGCATTTTATGTTTTTTTTATAAAGATTGTTTTTACCCATGCAATTAACCCTACACAAGATGGAATATGGTGAGAGAACACAAGACCTTGATGTTTCCATACCATGAAAATTGTGAGTTTTCATTGGATCCCGTTGCAGTGTTCACCATGAAACAAGAAGTTGTTGTAACTTGACTGAACATTATCTAGTCTTACCCACATTTTACATGTTTGTTCAGAGTCCCAGCCATAACACATTTACATGCAAATTAGGAGGTATACTCATGACATCACCTACTGGCAACATGAAGAAATCCTTTTGGAACATCATCATTTGATTTACATGCCACAGTGTGGTCTATCTGTTATAAACTTAACCTAACATGTAATCGGGGGGTTTCTCTGGTAACACATAGTGGCCAGGAGTCACACTGAACACATTACAATTCAGAGGCGTGTTGAACTATCCGTGTCTGGCCATGGGTCCGGGCCTGCAGCACGCCCCAACTCCGTCAGGGGTGCAGAGGCCCATTACAAATGAATTGAGGGAGGGAAAACCCTCAAAGCAAATAGCAAATTACCTTATTTATGTTTTACAGATTGTCCCAGCCTTTTTTGGAATTGACATGCTTTTAGTCAACATAAAAATATAATACATTTGCATCTGTTTTGCGTGCTCCACTTTCTCACATACAGTTTGGTCTTCAAAAAGTCAACAAAAAAGTTCCTTTTCGCCATTGTAGCATTTAGTCAAGGAAAGTAAAGCATTCTGATCATATTTTTACAAGTAATCTACCGTACAGCAAACTCGACCGACTGAATGTCAATTCAATGGTTGTGTAGGGCATTTAATAATACACATTTTCAAGTAAAATATCTTAATTAGGGTTCTAACCCCGAAGGGGTAGAACCCTTCTAAGATTGTGCCGGTTTATTTTCGGGGTTAGAACCCTTCTAAGATTGTGCCGGTTTATTATTATTTGTTGTCTGCCGCTTGAGCTCAAATTCCCGTGAGCTGGAATGGGTCAGAAACTTGAAACTTGGCCCAATGATTGGAAATGATGTGCATCAACTTTTATTAAAATATGAGCCCCGTCAGGCAGATGGTGGCGCTGTAACTAAGGATTTAAAATGCTTTTTTGGGAAGGCCACGCCCCTCACACCGTAAGTCTGATTGACTTGAAATTTGACACACAAGTCCAGCTCCATGTGCTCTACAAAAAAGCCAATCGGACCATGAAGCTCCGCCTGCTTAGATTTTTTGCTAATTAGCATAATGTGAAAAACAGTAAAATGAATAGAACTTTTGAAAGATTGACTCCGTCAACACCAAATTTGGTATACGGCTTCAGGGGATGAAAAGATATTTCTACTATAAATGAGCCAGATTGGTCAAAAAACATGGCCACCATGAGCAAATGTATTGTCGCAATGGGCGGGGCTTAGGAATTATTGGCCATAATTCCCACACCCTTTGGTCTATCGCCACAAAACTTGGTGGGTAGGTTCACACCTGTACTGGGAATCTGCCTACCAAAGCATCTTGAGCTCAACCTGTAGGGGGCGCTATAAATGCCATTAGCATGTAGCTGAAAACCCAATTTGGAGAAATGTGGGGCTCATCATGCCTATGTGTTGCACAGATCATTGAGGGACACGGCAGCCGGTGTCATTAACCGCGGTGGATGAGGGTCAGGGTGGCCGGTTTGGGGCAAAAGAGGTTAGAACCCGCGGATTGCCGCTTGCGGCTATATTTTTCTTCTTGTTTTTTTTTTCCACAACTCTCACTTATCTGCTATAAACGGCCTGGATTTAATAATTAGATTAAAAAGGATTTGTTGATTTTTATTGAAGAAAACATTTGCTCACACAAGTAGATGCTCCTGCACATGCTCAGGACACAGGCAGCCTGATGACAGAGCTGTGGCATCAGGTTTTGGATGAATGCTGCAAACTTACCTGCCCCAACAGAGTCAAACTTGGCCTTCAGTTTTAGTTGTAAGTGGTCTGGAGCGCTGTCAACAAAACTCCAAATGGATTTGTAAACAGCTCAAACCTGAATTTCTTCTTCTCAAACTTGGCATATCTCCTGCCTAATTCTGCTGTAAGTGCCACAAGTGTTTCGATGCACCTCTGTTTGGGATTGCAGCGGTCAGCACGTTTGTCACAGACTGACAGGTTGGAAAGTGGGCATAATTTCCCTGCTGTATTTGGTTCTCCCACAAATGCAGTTTTGTTCCAAAGGCATCATGCATGCTTGATATTCAGGTTGTTGAGATGCTCCTTTATGTCACACATAAAAGCAAAGTCACATGAATCCACTTTTCATCCTTTAGTTGCAGGGAAGGCTTTCCCCTTCATAGTCATGAAACTGGCAATGTCCTCATAAAATCTGCACAGCACTTTAACCTTGCTTAGCTAGTGTACCTCTGTATGGAAAGGTAGCTCTTCATATTCAGCATTTTCCTCCTCCTACAGTGTCCTGACTTTGCGATGGTTTATGGCCCATGCCTGGGTGAAATTCATAGTTTTCGTAACCACTGTCACCACGTCTATTAAGTACACTAAATATATATCTTGGTAAACACTCACTGGTCTAAAAGAAATGTTGCGAGTTCAGCTGCTGTCTGAAATGACGATAAAGTATTTTTTCCGCTGCACATTTAAATCTGCACATCTGTATGTTTTCAAGGTGTTTCCCCGGTGTCTACCTGCCACTGTAAACACGCGGACAGTTTATAATCATATGGATGGTGTTATCAAACATCAAACATCCTGAAAACTCACAGAGTCACATTTTCTCCTCTGAATTACATAATTGCATAATCACCATCAGTAAACTGGACGCTGTCTGACTCTCTCACTCAGGTGGGCTAATTTCTGGAGGAAAGTTCACTGAAGTCTCGGTCAGGAGGGCTGACCATCGCCATGATTTTTTTCAGTACAGTAACTACAACAACACGACAGACACTTCTCAATGTATAACTTCAGTATTGTTTGCCTCATATAAGTTGCCAAAGAGACTACTAATTACTGCATTACTGTTGTTTGGTCCTGCAACTTTGCTTTGCGGGTCATTTCTCTTGTGTTGGATTAGTGGAGGATTAGTTTAGCTGTCAGACTGTGAGCACCATCAGATCGACACGCCCCCGCTCCGCGCCTCCAGCTTATTCCTTTACACAGATGCCGGCTCATCTGCTGTGGCTGCTACTACCTCTGGAGCCACAGCGAAACTGTCCCCCTCTCCACATCTGAAACTTTCAAACGGGGGACAATGGTGCACTCAAAATACAGCCTGAATGAGGCTAGTAACTCACCATTGCCTTTCGAGACAGATTTGGTATAACAAGAAGGGACTTAATACAAACAAATCTCATTATGTCATAACAATGTAAGTCTCACATGTATGTGATTACAGCATCACATACATGTTTACTTCAAGTACTTCAGTAAACATGTATGTGATGCTGTAATCCTTCCCTCCCACTGAAGTTTCATAATGCACAAACAAGTTACAGAAGAGCAGAGTGGCTGAGACAGAGATACCATTCACTCTTTAAAAATACACTGCATCTGTTCTGACACAGGAGAGCTCAGAGATGACTGTTTTGGATCTTCATTCCCAATTAATTTGATTAAGGGAGGAGATGACCTTGATTGTTCTGTAATGTTGACTGCTGACTAGGGCTAGAGGGGACATTTACTTCATGAACATAAAGTCACAGAAAGAGGAGGGGGAAAGGAGAGAGAGAACTGGAGTCTCTGATGAGTGCTGAGTTCAGAGACATCTTGACTTGAATTCAATCACACAGACAGACGCATCCTTTACCTGAGCCCTGGCTCATTTATTCACATCTAATAATTAGCCTAAATAATATGATTCAGTGATCCTATAGATCGTACATCAATCTCTTTTTTATGTATTTGTAATCTAATTACATCTTATTTTCTGTAACTTTACTGGAGTACAGTACAGTTACCTTTTCGTCTTGTTCTGATAATGTAAGCCAGTTACATGTATTCCATCACTCCACAAGCTTGCCTTTAAAAAACCCCACCATATCTGATGAAAATCTATTTACGTGGCTCAGGCAGAATTGGTCACAGATGAGGCATTGTATATAAGTTTTATTAAAATTATGTTTGGTCTCATTCACTGACTTCCTTCCTCACTCTCTGATTATCTCCAAGAAGTTATACTGACAGGTGACCAAATGAAACGCGACGTTACCTTGAGTAAAATTGTGGATTTATCTAGGTTTGAACATTTGAGCAGAAACATTTGGGACTATGTAAATACAAAACTCAATAAAGATATATAACAATGGACCCTATCCCTTTTTTTCAGCAATTTTTTTGCCTGTGTCTGTTGGTTGGTTGGTTGGTTGGTTGGTTAGGCGATTGGGTGGTTGGTCAGCAGAATGACACAAAAACCACTTAACAGATTTCTAACAAGCTCAGATGGAGGATTGGTCTTGGCCCACAACAGACACCACTTTTAATTACATTTTTCGTGTAATGTTCCTAAAACAAGGATTTTGTACCTATTATTTTTTTTATTTTTTTTTATTTTTACAAATGATCTTGTGTCTTGTCTTTCAAAAAGCTTGATTGCTTACTTGTTACCTTTTATGCAACCACACCTTTAAAGACTTTATTTTATTTACTGACAAGTAATATCTGAGAACACAGGGTAATGTTTCTGCTTTTGTGAGTGTTTGTTGTTTGTTTTTTTCTCAGCATGTATTTTGTAATATAAAGCAGTTTCTTAGGGACATTATCATATCATCCATGCAGAGACAGAAATCAAAGTTAACTATACAGACGGCCAAGTTTGTGACAGCAGGGGGTTGACACCAGAAGGGGGGATGGAAAAAGTCAATTAAATCCTTACAAGCATAAAAATAAAGAGTCTCGATGGTGTACAGGTAGCACGCTTGGTGAAATGCACGGTCACCCTCATGTGTTTTGTGGCAAGGCAGTAACACTTCTCCAATGTACTGTGAAGTAATAAAGACTCTCTAAGGAACCCGTCTCTGTCACATCAGCCTGTCAAACAACTCCCACATGAACAAGTACCTGGTTTCTAGACAGAGCACCACATCTAATCCATTGTCTTCTCTTGTGTGTTTGCTTCTAGCATGTCCATGTCCATGTGCTGCCCAGGAAGGCAGGGGACTTTGAGCGGAATGACAGTGTGTATGATGAGGTAAGATGGCAGATTGGTGACTAACTTAAGTGCTTGGTGCCTGCAATATCATACAAGAGAGAACCTGTGTTTGGCCTAAACTGACAACTATTTTAATAATGTTCATACCGTGAGCAGAATAGAGTAGAATACAATATAATGCAATACAATATAGTAGATGTACTGAATAACTTCTGTCTATAAGATTCTCAGTAATCCACATCAGTACATATTAAGAAGCACTCTGTCAAAGACACGAGGGGGCCAGATGTATAAATGAAGTGTATGCGCGTATGCCTTTACCCATACATTAACTGGTAAAGGGAGAATGTGTTGTGAAAGTGTTTGGTAACTAACACATGCTTCAGACGAGCATACACACATTGCTCTGGGGATAACTGCAGGCAAAATGATGAGGTGGACATGAAATATGAGGGGAGATGTAAAAGACGTAGAATAAAACGTTTGTTTTGGTTGTTTGCCAGTTTCCCTGATTGTGTTATCATCTCACAGTCTACACCGTTGTGTAAAATGTCACTCAGAGGTGGATTTCTGAACTTATGTTAGAAGCTTTGAGTGTATTGTATCATTCTTTTTATGTACTTTGGACCATTACTTTATCGTTAATGATCTTTTCATTTGTTACTAATATGTCAAACATTTTTTTAAAGTTTCAGCATACTCTAGGCTCACTAGATGAATCATTGATGATCCCTCTGATGTTTAATAATGATGATTGAGATGTGCAGGTGCCACAGCTATGCTTAATAGTCTCATGTCATGACAGCTGTTCTGATGCTGTTGGAGAGCCTCACTGAAGATACTAAATCAATTGTACCTTTATTTATTTGCTGTTCTTGTCACTGACAGGTCTGATAAGTGGTAGAGCAGGAAACAGCAGCCATATACAAACGGTACTTTTCTATATCCAGTTGTGTTTAATTCTGGGAATGAAAATTAAGCTTTTGCACATGAGCCCATTTCCACAATGACTCATATTTATAAAACAGAATCAAGCATACAAACAGGTTTCAAAATCTGATGAAAACAATGCCTATGCATATATCTCGCTTTGTGCATACACACAGTTGTAGTCATGGATCTACACAGAGTTTTATGTATCTTGCCCCAGGACTGTCTAGAAGATGTTCTGCTGCTGAGGACTTTTGGAAATTCAAAGTTATCTTTTGAACAGTATATTTTTATATCCATCTTTTTTACTACTAGAATGACACCACAACAAACATACCATGTAGCAACACCAATATATTTTTGAATGAAGAAAAATACATTCATTGTGTTATCCAAAAGGTTGTACTTATAGGAAATAAAATGTAGTCTTGATCAGTTCAGCACACAGTTGATTTACAGCTACAGCTTCTTAGATGGAGAGAGAGACAGACAGGCAGACAGACAGACAGATAGAGATAGATCAGTTGGTGGGTGGAACCATTTGTATTTTAGTGCTGCACTGTTTTGGGCTGCTTGTTTGTTACTGCTGGAATTTGAACACACAATTCACTTCTAATGAACTGATTCACCTGTGGCTCCTAATAACTTTAATTAAACATCTGAGAGATGAGTCTGAACAAATATCAGTGGGCTCTACAGCCCCCTGGAGCCAAAATCTCCAAACCAATGAACCACAACACTTCAATAAGAAAATAATGAACATGCCTTTCAGGCTGTTTTAAATTTCACTGTGACATTTAGAGTTTGTAACAAGAGAGTCTGTAGCAAATGAATATCAATAACTGGTGAGTTTGATATGAATATTCTAATAACCACATCTAATAAAAAGAACTTCACTATACTTCCTCATCATGCCTGAGGGGAGAAATGAAACGTGCAGTTCCACAGCAGAGTCCCAGCAGCTAAATATAAATAGGCTTGTTTTTAATTTGCATGTGATCATAAGGGTTATTGTAAGAGCAGTAGCACCACCACCATTTATATTTTCCACGTCACATCCAGCAAATGAGAACATTTTTCTTTGAGATGTTTTTCTTTGTGGTGAATCATCACCCATTGTTTATTCCGCTCATACCTTACCACTGCTAAATGTGCTATTGCCCAGATTTCACACATTTATTTGTTGATAAAGAGTCTTTAGGAGGCAACAGATCAATTGAAGCCCTTTTCTATCAACACTGTAACAAAGGAAGGAAAAACAGCCAGCTAGTCTCTTTTGGTTTTGAATGCTCACAGCTCAATGCGTCAGTGTTAAAGCTGCTCTCATGGACATCATTGCATGATGATTTTGCAAAAGGCAGCATAATAATAATAATAATAATAATAAACTTTATTTATAAAGCGCTTTTTAAAAACAGAGTTTTACAAAGTGCTTTGACAAGACAATGCAAAATTTGTGGAAGACAACAGATGTGAGGGAAGTAGTCGAATAACATAAGTAAGAATAGGAAAAAGAAAAAGAAATGGGTTAAATCAACAAAACAGAAACAACAATGTAGTCAACTCAGACGGTAGGAGCAAAGTAAAAGGAAGACGTCACATAAAAGCAAGCCTATAAAAATGTGTTTTAAGAAGAGATTTAAAAGAGGTTACTGATCCTGCAAGCCTTATCTCCTCAGGCAGGGCGTTCCAAAGCCGAGGGGCCCTGATGGCGAAGGCACGATCACCTTTGTTTTTTAGCCTTGACTTTGGAACGGTTAGAAGGCCCCCGCCTGAGGATCTAAGGCTGCGCGCTGGCTCATAAGGAGTTAAGATGTCTGTTATGTAACTCGGGGCCAAGGCAATAGTGCATTTTTATTTAAAATTACAGGCTTCAAAATACCAAATCACCTTCACATATAGATTGGTGACAAATTCAAGGAAAAGGTGGAATAAATGAGCTGAGAAACATAATAAATCCAAGTGCTTTCATACAGCAAGAAGGCTCACTGAATGAGAAAGTCTTGTTCAAGTACTAAGCTATGTGTTTCCAGTCACAAACAAACCAAACTGAATGGCATTCAAATGTTTAAACAGAATGGAAGTTCATTTCTTCCGCTGATATAAATGCATGCTTTTTGAAAGAAAAAGCAGCCTAATGGTCAAAGGAGCATTTTGAAAGATATGGCCTGAAACTGACTTTAAATCAACCTGAAAACATTATCCATTTGTATGTGAAGAAACGTCAAAGATGGGTATGTACTACTGTGTTGTAGCGATGTCTACTGAAGTTAGCATGCTAACCAGCGAGGCATAGCAGTCCTGTCTCATAATACTCGTCCTGCTCCTCTGCTGCACACCTCTACTGTCTCCAAAGTCATAGTCTTGATCAGAGCCATACCCTGTTGTTGAACTGACCTCCATTGGTATTGGAGGCTTTTTTCAGTTGCAACCTGGTGTCAGGCTGTGTTCAGTCTCACATCAGACTGCCAAATCCAGGTGAGCTGGGCCACATAGGCGTGACTCCCCCTGTGGTCACTGGCCCCATGGCTAAATGAACCATGAAGCTAGCAGTGCCATTTGTCGTAAATCTGGTGATGTGCTGCCCCATTTGTTTTTGGAGCTACCTTTGAATTCCTGCCATTAGACATTTAAGACAAATGCCATAACTACAATGTCATCAGTTTAATTCTCTTTTTACTGGCTGTCAAATGAAGGCAAAAGGCCAAAAAGACATTCTTAAAAAAATGTCCCACTTATATGAATATACGAAAGATAGCAAATCATTCTCTCACAAAAGGCTAACAAGCAAATTAATTCATGAGTGATTGCTGTAAAAGGCAACGCAGGGTGGCAAGTCTTTCTGATTTTGTCCCTCAGATTTATGACTCAAGCTGACTCGAGGGACATTAACTTTTATGATGAAATTTGGGGAAAAATGATGGTCATTGTTCAAAAAAACATGAATATTGCCAGTGCAAAAAATGATCACATGTTCCTTCTAATCACACAATTGTTTTTATGATTGTTTTTTTCTAATCTAAGGATAACCTTTATATAATATAATAATACGGATGTGTTCGTTGAATCAAGGCAGTACTTTTTTGCATCAGTGTTTAATTTGAGAATTCCTGGTCATGAAAGTTGATTTTTGGGTTGACGATGGGTTCACTTTCCTTACAAAAGTAGAATAAAAAGAACAGTGTAATTGAAGTAAAACACTCACATCATGACATCCTTTACTAAAAACATAATGAGTATGTTTCAGAAAACAGCTCCTTGCAGAATAAAAAGAAATTTATTAATTCTGCCCCCACTGCAAAACAAAGATGTCCAGTGCTCTATCTAGAGTTGCCACCCAAATTGCTCTCTTTTTTCATCAGCTGTCCCAGGAAAATATAAATCTCTCCCAAGACACAATTTGTCCCGTTTTTTGGGGGAAAATGTAAAACCTTAACTTGGTTTCCTTAGTCTAGAAAGATTCCCATCAAAAATGACTCTGCTTTCTGCCCTACGTCTACATCATACATCCAATCAAGTGATGAGACGTTTTAGTGTCTTCATTTGAAATGGGAGAGAGACGACAGATGAGGAAGGAGATGGTGTAAATACATGCAAGCCATCCAGCGCCACCAGTGCACAAAAAAACAATATGCTATTTACAATCCTGACTGGGCGAAACGGCCGAGCCAGGGAGACAATTTTTCTGCCACATGCATTTTGTGTCTGGCAAAAATCTCTGCAAAGTATGAAGGAAAAAATGGAAATCCACACAAAAGCAAAAAAGCATCAATGTGTCGTATCAAACAAACAAAAACATGCATTACAGCTTTTATGACCAAAAAGGTTCATCAGAAGAAGACAAGATTGCAGAGGCAGAGCTTAACAGTGTCTACCATGGAGTGAAACACGGCCACCCCTCCAACATTTGGTTGAGTCGCCCTTTTTTCCACAAACACAAGGTGGCAACCCTAGCTTGCAGGTGCATGACAGTCAAGCCACAGTCAACAGGCTGTTTATCGCTGTCAAGAGAAGTGAAGGGACTTTGGAGTATAGTTGGATTGTCGTTTTATTTAGATGAAGAGGAGTAAGGGAGGCCAGCACTGTTCACTGAAGCAGCAGGCTGACAGCCGCTCTCTGATAGAGAATAGAGTCAACAGCTTAACGCTGTTGTCGCTATCTGTCTCTGTGCTTGCTCCGTCCCCCTGTCTCTTCCTCTGTCTCCCTCTGTCTTATTATTGGTATCTCTGTCTACTTCTCATGTACCAGATGGCACATTCAGTGTGCATTCTTTACAGTGTCACCTTGCCCAAAAAGAGCTGTCACACTGCATGATACTCCCTTTGTGAGTCTTGTTTGTATTTTTCCAGGATTGTTTTACTCTTTGTCTTTGCCTTATTTATTTTAGTCTAGACTCCCTCAGTCTTGCAAACTTTACTTAGCTTGACATTATTCACAACACCATGAGCCTAAATGACAATCCATAAATCTGACATCCATGGCCCAGCATACCACTTTCAAGCTACAGTATATCACAGTTTATTAAGGTCACTATTCTCCAAATACATTATTTGATGTGAATTTCAATTTTAAGGGCCTGATTCAATTTTATTTTTTGATTATTTATACTGTTTTTGTAGTGACAGCTATGCCCTTGTTGGACTGTTGAGTCTTGGTTGTTAAACATCAACATATCATAGGTGTGATGCCAGCTGACAGCTGTCATTTACATGTTCAGATTATTCCCACTAATTTTATGTAAAGTATATACATGGCTTATTGTAGGTGTTTAAAATACACTTCTGCCACCTAGTGTCTCTTTTTTTAACTGCAGTGTGTGCTCTTCATATCAGACATCAGGTACCATTCATGCTCACAACAAAACACAAACAAAATCCCTGCTTGTAATAACCAACTAGACTATAATATCATTTGTTTAAAGGACTTACGAACAGCCATGTTTTGCACATTATTTGAATCTTTGCAAGAGAAAAAAAATGTAAATAAACTGTTGAACAAGAATACGCTATTATTAACTGCTTAGACATTTTTTTATGCAATGCCAATTTTCATTTTCAGATTGTTGTTTAAGATGAGTGGATTTTCATTCTCTGAAGAGAGGGCTGCTTTTTGAGCCGTTTTTTTTTTTTTTTTGGCCTTTATAATGCTTTATTGATAGGACAGATTGAGATATAACAGGGAACAGGATGAGAGAGAGAGGGGGAGTGACATGCAGCAAAGGGCCCCAGGCAGGGACTCGAACACAGGGCCGCTGCAGCGAGGACAAAGTCAACTGAGATAAATGGCGCCCTGTATCCTTGTTGCTTGTATAGAATAGTTGCTTATTTTTTCTCCAACCCCTGGGTTGTGCTGAAGAAATCACCAAACCGGTTGCTGTGATTAAAAAATTGCTATTTATATTCAGATTTATATACTTTTTTAAATTTATACTCATACTTTTCAGATTTCTTAAGTGTGGGTTGTGCGAAATTTGTGGAAGTTTGGCTCTAAAAAGAGGATAGAGGAGATCATGTTTTTGGTCAGGTTTGGCTTGCTTTGTTGCTTAAAGCTGAATTAAAAATTAAACACATTTTATCTGTGTCCAAAATGGCTGTGAGATTTTGAAGATTTTGATCTTGGACACAAGTGGACATTCTGGGCCAAGGGTGATAATAAGGAAAAGTTATTGTTAAAAAGGCCAGTAGTTTCTAAACTTGTCTCAGTCTTGTGTTGGTAAAAGGTGTTAATGAAGGTGAATTAAATTGGTTCTTGAGGATGAAAAGACAGGATATCAACAAAATGAATCAATGACCATGAATCTAAAAAAATTCACGTCAATCTGACCAGTAATTGTTGACACACTGTCATACTGTACATGCAGTATGACAGTGTGTCCACAAGCACTTTTTGAAAAGGTTGGATAAGGCACAATTTATTGACTACTTTGACTTGGTAAGAAAATGCCTGTTTGCAGTCATATACAAAAAACGTATGTGGGAATTAATTTATTGCTCAATCATCTGTCCGACTGAGCTAAAAAGTCAGATCATTGTCAGAAATGTAGTATGCAGTGCAAACCAGATAATGTTTCATCTTATCTAAAGCACTTTTGTAAATGTATATATTGTCATATCTCCCAACCCTACTGTCCAGATTCTTACTAAACTACCTACTATAGCTCAATAAACTCCCCTCTGGAAGGGTTATCAGGACAAGTAAGGCGGAAACAACTCAAGTCACTTTATGAATTTTATTGTGTACACATACACAATAAGCATTCACACACTAGGTAGCTTGACTGCTACCGCTATGCTAGCCTACCGACATTTAGCTCGTTAATAAGTTAGACAGTGACGTTAATTAGATAGGTTGTAAACCTGCAATGTAAACACAAACACAAAACCCAGAATTAACCAATTAAATTATACACTCATCCATGTGACATTAATTCTTGATTTGAAATACTAGCAATGCTAGTTTATAGACACTCACCAGCAAGACATACCAGTCCTGACCATCAATTGAATGAAAATGAAACCAAAAGTGAAACATCTGGGATTTGCAACTAATTGCGCATGCACACACACACAGTCTGGGACCAGGAATGATAACAAAACAAACCTGTAACCTGGTATGATTTTAACATATATGAAATATAAACATGAAATATTTCAGTGCACGTGTCGGAATAAGGTGGTAAATTTACACACTTATTGCTTCAAATACCCAAGAACATAATCAAACATCTACCACTTATAAATATGTATATATATATATCTATATCTATATATGCATATATATTTATATATATATATATATATATATATATATATATATATATATATGTATATATCAGTGCTGTCAAATGATTAAAATATTTCATCCCGATTAATCGCATTAATGTCATAGTTAACTCACGATTAATCGCAATTAACCACACGTTTGAATCTATTCTAAAAGTCCCTTGATTTATTTTTGTCCCATTATTTTTTTCACATTTTAATGCTCTTATCAACATGGAAAAGTGGATTGGTTTGCTTTATGCAAATGTTTTTGTTGTTTTTTTTTAATTGAAAAACAACATTGGCAAACAGGGCAAAACAAAATAAAATTATAAAGTGCACAGTTCATTCACCAGAGGCTCATCAACCCAGCCTCTTATTTCAGAAAGAATGAACAGTAACAGTTTGGTTACCAATAAAAGGTAAGCCTACTACTTCTTTGCTTTGAGCCAGTTACTCAAACAGCTGTCCAGAATTGTCATAGGCCCCTGTTTTTGTGAATGAAATAGCTGGGTGAGGGTCGGTAAGGCAACATGTGTGGGTGGGACTCCTGGGCCTCTGTAGCCTGTCATAGGACCATTGGGCCATGTATTCTTTAGACAGACAAGCTATTGGGCCAATCGTCACCTCTGTGCTGTGTCTGCAGCTGAGTACTGTGGGCTGAGCCGATGCACGTCTCTCTTCCCGGGCCGGGAGAGTTATCATATTTACCAAGGCAAGGTGCAGCAGAAAAAAATGAATAAATAAATAATTAAACAAATAAAAATAAAATAAAAAATGGCCGTCCATCAGCCCATTATTGATCGTCCCACCGGGAAAAATCCCGGTACTCCTGATGGCCAGTTCAGCCCTGCAATAGCAGTTCTCTCGAGTGGCTGTGCGTGTGTGTCCAAGCGTGTGTGTGTGCGTGCGTGCAGTGCACCATGATGTTATGCTACCGCGTCTCGTACTCGCCATCCACTCAAAACGTAACGTGCCTACTACTCTTTGGCCGGTTCGCAAGCCCAAACAGCGTGCCTGTCATTTTGCTTCCGGTCTAGCTAGATCCGGTGTGGTGTTGTCGTTTTTCTAACGTTACTAGTTGTTGCAACAGTGTGTGAGAAAAACTGCAGTTTGCTAGGCCAAAAAGAATGTTAATCTCATGATAAAAAACCCATTAAAATGAGTTTGTGTTAACGCCGTTAATAACGCGTTTAACTGACAGCACTAACATATATATATATATATATATACATATGTATATACCTCGTGGTAGGCCACCATGAGCAGTTCAAACAGTTAAACTTCTAGAAATGAAATTTACCCCATGACGAAGCACATAACGTTGCATTCATGGATATGAACGTACTATGTCAAAATATGAACAACTATAGGTTCAAGGTAGTTTTAATGTCCATAAACACATATTGTCCATGATGACCTCCTTCACCGAAACACACCATCAGCCTCTGGGAGGGTGGTGGTGGGGGGTTTTGATCCTTCACCGAAACACACCATGGTGGGAGTCCTTTACTGTCCTTTACTACCTGAAACACACCATGGTGGGGAAGTCTTTTCTTGCTCCTCCACTGGTAGCAACACCACCAACCTCCTAACGTCCCTGTGGAGGATGGTGGAGAGACAGTTCTTCACACGTCAGCTTCTGTTGGACTGTCAGAAAACTCTCACGTCTCGCACTACGCACGCATTCTGGTCAGCTAACCAAACCAGGTCAGAGGTAGAGGCCAGAACCTCCAGAACTTGTCAACCTTGATCTGGATTGCTCTGAGATGCACAACGGGGTAAGTTAGATACTCAAACCCTCGGGAGTCTCCGCTGGGTCTTGCACTACCAAGCAGAAGGGAGTTGGGAGTGATGACTTCCACGGTCTCGTCTTGTACCTGGGCTCTGGCACCGATTGGTCTCTGGTTTGACAGGTTAGTAGCCAGGTAGAGGAAGGTCTGGAACTCCATCGCTGTCAGGTTACCTTCCTTGCCAACGCTGCTTAACGCTCTC
Source organism: Diplodus puntazzo (assembly GCA_963678695.2). Taxonomy (NCBI): domain Eukaryota; kingdom Metazoa; phylum Chordata; class Actinopteri; order Spariformes; family Sparidae; genus Diplodus; species Diplodus puntazzo. The sequence continues at coordinate 33,265,980 of OZ023157.1, read as the reverse complement.
TTGAGTACACGGACAGCTGCCACAGCTCGTTTGAGGGGGAGCTCACTCATCACCTGTTTGCACATTCTTGCTTTAGTCTTTCGACAGTGCAAACAGGAGTCAATGACATTTCTGGTAATCCTTGGTCCTTGCACCACCCAAGCTTTCGACCTCACCCGGAGGAGTGTACCAGCAACACCTTCGTGGTTAGCTTCATGGGCCTCTTGTGTGAGAAGGGTGCTGATACACACATTGTAGGGGACCAGGGGCACACCGGTCTCTCCCTGGGTAATGGCCTGGACTCTACTATGGCATTGCAGGAGCCCTGAAGCTACATTCCTGCTGACAACGAGTCTGTTTAGCGTCATCACAGGAAACGTAACTCCCTTCTGGGTGGCCAGGCGCAGGTCTTGGAATGCAGCTACAAGTTCCTTTACTGTCAATACTGCCTCCCACTTTGTTGGCATAGAGGCCCTCCCTATACGGGCCAACCACTTCTTCACAGCTCTGCGGACATAACCGACTACTCGACAGAGCTTACCTAGAGAACTGCACCTTGTTAGATCCACTTGGTCTATGAGTGTGGCTCCTTACAGCGTCTCCGTTTCCTTGGTCTCAGTTGAGGTCAATTTTGTCCCATTTTCTGAGGGCGCTGGAGCCCCGCTAACTCCATCTGCAACTACTGGACCTTCACCACTAGGACTGTCAGAGTTTACCAACTTCTTGGCTTGAGCTCTGGTGAAGACTGCTGAAACGGCCTTTCTCTGGAGTTTACTCACCATCTCTCTAGCATCGGCTGCCACTTCTGAAGTGGACTTCATGGGCCAATCCTTGACTGGACTCGGGATCCTTCTGCCACACAGAGTTCTCACCCAAAAGTTCACCCCCTCGTGACTAGATCAGCGATGTTGACCTCACCTGGTATCCACCACCAGTCAGTGATGGGCCCAGCCTTCTGAATCTCTCTGACTCGGTTCACAAAGAACGTCTAGAGTCCGCAACTCTCTCTCTGGATGGCTCACAGCACCATCTGACTGTCAATGAAGTGGTACCACTTCCACATCCAATCGCCCATGCTTCAATACGTATCCCTTTAGACGTGTGTCAAAGACAGCCCCACAGACCTCAGCCTTGACCGCGTCACCTTTCTGGTCGAGGGGGGTTAACTTGGCCTTTGACTCCACCAGCCGGTTGACCACACCATCTGCCGTCTCCCACCGCAAGTACAGTACAGCGCCATAGGACTCACAGCTCTGGTCAGAAAATGTGATTCCCCAGGGTTTTCCCCTCCAGTCAGAGGGTGTGAGGCTCCTGTGTAACTTGATACTACTCATACGAGCGTACTCCTTAAACAGTTCAACTGCCTTTCCTCGGAGCTTGTTCATCCCAGGTGTCTTTTGTAACCTTGCCAGCTTCCTGGAAGGCTCTTCTCACAAGGATCACTCCTTTCTGTTTCACAGGCGTTGCTAGACCGATCGGGTCATACAGCCGGGCGACCTGGCTCCGTAGAACCCGACGAGTCAGTAAGTTTGGTGTCTTCTCTTCCACTTCTTCTTCAGTGAGGTCAATGTCAGTTCTCATCTTCTTCTTCCTTCTGGAGAAGTTGGTAGAGACCATCACCATGAGTTTGTCCTCTTGCACGAGGTAACCAACCCCCAGGGCTTTGTTGTCTTCCTCCCGTGGCTGGTTGGGCAACATCAGAGTCACTGGCTTAGACTCTGTCCCGTCCTGTCTCCCACTTTGACCGGACCGGACCCAGGGCTTGAGGTAGAAGCCTCCTGCTTTCAGTATCTTCTCCACTCCCTCTAGGATCTTGTCTAGACAGTGTGAGTCATTGTGGGATGTGAGGAGGTCATCAACGTAGGAATCTTCCTCGATGACTCTTCTTTCCTCCTTCATGTTAGAGAACTGGGGCAACTTCGCGGTCTCTCACATGGTAACCTGCGCAATGCACCCGCCGTTTTTTCTCCCATGTTGACTCTCACAACAGCATAGTCCTCAATCTCATCTTTTGGTGAGTCTCTCCACAGGAATCAATGGACCTCTTGTTCTTCCAGCCACACCGAATTATACATGTTGGTGATGTCTCCGATGGCTGTATGTTCTTCCTCCCGGAATCTGAGGAGTACTGCTCTGATGGGATTGAGAAAGGCTGGGCCTTTGAGCAAAACGCTATTCATGCTCACCCCCCTGAACACCTGGCTGCTATTCCAGACAAGGCACACCAGTGTAGTCACTTACTGGGGGTTTGCTGCGGTTACACGGCACCATTCCAGCTGTCCATCACGTCCTTGGTGAGCTCAACAGCAGCCCCCCTCCCCACCATCTCGTGGGCTTGCCTCATGCAAGCTTCTTTCCACATGGGGTCTTTCGTGAGCTGCTTTTCAGCCCTCAGGAACATTGCTTCTACAGCCTTTCGGTTGTTGGGAAGAGAGGCTGGGTTTTCCTTCCAGGGGTACTTCGCATCCCAGTGCAGCTGGTTGCTGTGGGTGTCTCTGAAGGTCAGACCTGCCCTTATTATCTCCAACTCTTTCTCGTCAGCCAGGGACATCTCCTTTCCTCCCGGTGGGCACTTTCCACAGCGACACCCCCCGCAGGTGGGATCACAGGCAGCTCCGATGCTATCCCATTTTAGCCACTCAAAGACCTCTTTATTGCACATTGCTGTTGTTCGAACTTCCACGCTGCTTTCTTCTTCCGACTGGCTTCCTCATCTTGTGGAACTTCAGGGTTCCTTGTGAGGTCCACACCTTTATTGTCACAAGATACCTCTTTGCATCAACTTTCACCTTCATCATGCTGACACCATACACAACAAGGGAGATTGGCTCACCAGTCAGACCGAGTCTTTCTGCAGCTTGGTGCGTAATGTAATTAGTGTGTCGGAAGCGAGGTGGACCAAGGCTTCAAGGCTGTCTCCTCTCTTTGCTGTGACAGGTACGAGCATCACGAGGACTGGATGTTCTTTTAAGCCGCTCTGTTCTATCAGATCCTTGCCAGAACACACTCTTGACGTTGCCTTGTTAGAAGAGGCTCTGCGGACAGCCTCTAACTGGTGGGGAGTCAGTCCTAACTCGGCAAACACAGCCTCTTGCTCCTCTGTCGGACCACAAGGTCCCCTCTTTTCCTCTACTTTGTATCCCCTCTTAGCAGCATCCTTCTTTGTTGGTGCCTTAGGGCAGAGGAAATAGTGATGGTCCACTGGAGTGTCGCCTGTCTTACACTCCTCCTTACGACAGAGGAACTTTTGAGTGCAGGCACCATTGACCCTGTGAACATCCAAACACTTTGTGCATGCTTTTGCCTTTTCCACCTGAGCTTTCTTCTCCACCAGATTGGCTCTCCTGAAAGTTTTACAGCTAATCAGTTTACCTCTGTTTTCTTCATCACCACACACAGCACATGGTATCTGCTGGGAGTCTCTTTTGACTTCACTTGCTGTAGTCTTAGTGAATGACTTCTTTTCTCTCCGCCTGTCACCCGGCTTCTCCCAGTAGTTTGTTCTCTCAGGAGTGTTAGTCCACTGTCCCGCCCCGACAATTGAGACGGAAAAGGATGCAAATTTTGGCAAATACAATGGAAACTACCACAAAAAATGACAATGCAGCTACAACAGAGAGTTTTTTGCAAACTTTCCAGAGTTATTTCTTAATTGCACACGGAGGGGAATATGACCTGAAGTGACACAGTACCTTTGAGTCTCATAAGAAATGCGTGGCTCAAAAGGGTACAAGCCAATCTATGAAAACATTCCTCCTGGAACCCAGTGATGACTGCCAGACAGATAAGGTAACAGCAGCTAAATTAACCAGCATTCACCACACTGTACCGCACTCCCAATCCCAATCCCGCTTTGGTTAAGTATATGGTTCAACTTCAGTATATGGTTCTGTTAGAAAAGTCTGAATAACTAAAGGTATGGTGTTTGGAATGCACAACCATACCATTTGCTTAAAATATAATGATTGTTAAGTTCTTCACATGGTAAATAAAGGTCTTACCTGTAACCTGTATAGACTTTTGTGTGCTACTAAATCAATCAGAAGGTAAAGTATAGATGTATAAGCTACCAGGCACAATAGAAATGTATATACAGTATATAGTATACTATAGTGTATTATATATATATATATATATATATATATATATATATATATATATATATATATATATATATATATATATATACTCTTAATTTCAATCAAAATTTTAGACTACATCCATACATTGGTGACGTACTTGTGTATCATGTCTTCGATTCTTATTAAATTTTTACATGTTGTTATGCAATAAAGGACACTTTAATCTTGAAACTTTTTACGTTGTAAGACAGGCTGTATTTAACTGAAGGAGAAGGAGCGCTGTGGCACGTCTCTGTGGGCATAACGTGGTATGCGGCTCTCAGTCCTCTGATCCAACAGGACAGGTCATAAAAACTGTCATTCTAATTAATTGTGGATGTGGTGTGGCAGAGTGAAATTATTTACCTTTGATGAGGAACATATCAATAACATAACCTGCAATGAACTCCAATAGCAGAAACATTAGGTGCATCTCCCCCTTAAGAGAGATGATGCCATTTATACGCACGACAGAGTTTAGTTTAACTTCATTGATTATTGAAATCTCTCGAATCCTGAGGTCCATCACTGCTATTTACACTAGAGAGTATCCACTGTACTGTTATGTTCATAACTACAGATTTAAGTTTTCCTGCTTAAATGAGCCTGGATGTTTACTACAGTAACATGACTCCTACACTCCTCACAACCTTCTATGACTCGGTGGTGGCATCAGCCATTTTCTATGGAGTAGCCTGCTGGAGCAACAGCATCTGGGCAGCAGATAGGAAGAGACTGGATAAACTTGTCAAAAAGGCCAGCTCCATCCTGGGATGTCTGCACGGTATCCCAGCACTGCTCCATGTACACCTCACATGTGCACTATGTCATATAAAAAAAACTCTACACACATAACCCGTTTATCTTTTTTTTTTTTTTTTTTTGCACTAACTGGAAAATTTTCATACCCATATTTATTATTTATTAACAACAATACGCTTCAACTCAGCTTACAATTACAATGTTCACAGTGTGAAATATTATGTATATACAATGTATATGAGTCTATTTCTATTTCTTACCTTTTTATTATATGGTTTATTTTTTACTATTATTATTGTATATCGCAATATTACTGCTGTTTGGCTGCTGTGACAAGGAAATGTCCCCATTTGCGGGACAAATAAAGGTTTGATTGTGACTACTACATTCATCACAAGCAAACCTTTGACTGAAAAAATGACTGAAAGCAACCTATCTAATCATTAAAGAACAGTGTGCATGCATTGTGAACCTGCATATAAAGGTGCATCTTGCTATATGAACACTGAGCCCTCTATATAGCCTCATTTTAAGACCGTCAATCTAAAACTAGCAATGACACTTGTGCGCTGTGCCATGTGCAACTTCAGAGAGCAGAAAGATGGGCCATGATGCTAAAGGATCGCGGAAGGTTATATTATTAATATGTTCCTCTTCAAAGATGAATTAAATCACCCAAACAGAGGCCCAACCCTATTGAACAAATTGATAGTTCTTAAGACCAGTCTGGTCTGATCAGAAGACTGACCCCTAATTGCCACTGGATACGTGTCCGCTGCGTTGCAGCTCCGATCCGGTTTGGCTCCGCCGTCCGCCAATCCCCACCGGTTGTGGTTCGAGTACACCACGGCGCAGACAGCTGGCATCAGGAGGACGAGTTGTTCCCGCGATAATCACATAATCACTCCCGACCGGAGTTATAGGTCTGTGTTATTAAAAACAGCAACAGGAAGTGTTCCCGACCGAAGAAGTAGCAGAAGAGCTTGTGTTTGTCTCTTTTTTGAGATTTGTGTGCTTGTGTCAACACAGAGTGTTTTATTTTGAAAGGTAACCGGATGCTGTTTGTTATTTTGGCACTTTACTTCCTGTCTGCTTCATGCTAAATTCAGCTAAATTGCTGCGTCCTGCTCCGGCATCCGCCAGAAATAGAAGTCCTGCGTATCTGTGCCGGAGGGCTCCGGACTGCCGGAGCTGGAACGGAGCTGATACGCAGCGCAGCTTACCTGGTGGGGATTGACACATAGACTAAAGCTCTTAGTCGCTCCTCCTCCTCAAGTTAAATAGACTGTGGATTTTATGTCAGTAGCTGATCTAGGTAGTTTGGATCTATGGTGCCTCCAGCTGATCAATGAAAAGAAGGCAACATTTACAAAACTGTGCGCACAGATTGTGAATCCACACTCAAGTGAATGCAAAATCAACTTGATAAGATAAAAGTCCCCCCTCATATTTTGCCATGTCGCAGCAACAGAGCAGCAATAGCGTCCCCTTAAAGGAGAAACATCTGGCGGGGCTGTTGTCACCTCTACAACCTAATCAAAAAGATTACTTTTCAACTGGTTCCTCATTGAGTTTATCTGATTCCTGTGTCTGCAACTCATTCAAATCCGAAAGGACTTTACTATTCATGCATCCGGAGTATGCACAATATTTTATCCCTGACAATGCTACATTGTGAACATCTGCATTGACATAATTATAAAAAGAAACTTGCTATCAAGACCTTAGTCTTTAGTTTATAATCATATGGATGCTGTTATAATGTGTAGTGATTGAGATTCTGACCCACCAAACATCCTGGAAAATGACGGAGTTAAGTTTTTTCGCGCTAAATTACATAATTATACATAATCACCATCAGTAAACAGGACGTTATCTGACTCTGTCACTCGCGGGGACGGAGGCTGTTTTCTGGGGGAAAGTTCCCTAAAGTCTCGGTCGGGAGGGCTGACTGTCGCGGGGATTTATCTTCATCACAAACACTCGCTGAGTTAAAGTTTTTTGCCGGTGACAAACGCTGTTTTTTGAGCAGAAATGTGAGGAAGAGTCGGGAGGACAGACAGGAGGACAGACGCTTCTCCACGTACAGCTGCGGTATTTGTTTTCCTCATATAAGTTGCCAAAGACAGTTACAGTTACTACGTTACTGTTGTTCGGTCCTGTAACGTTGATTTGTGGGACATTTCTAGTTGAGTGAAGGACCTGTGCAGTTATCAGACTGGTCAGATCGACACACCCCCGCTCCGTGCCTCCGGATTATCTGTTCACACTGGAATGGCTCACCAATATTGTGGCCCTGATACTACCTCCAGAGGCGGCTCAGAGCTGCAGCGAAATTTCCCCCCTCTCTGCATCTGAAACTTTCACACAGAGGAGGGTGCGGAGAATTGACGCAGGATCCCCGCATGCAACCGGCAGTGTGAATGAGGCTAGTAATGAACACGGGGCACCACCCTGAAATCAGGGATCAATAATCAAATGATTTACCTTTAGTCTCATAGCCTGAAAGTTAGTCAACTTGTCAATATTATGAAAATATCAATAATTAGATAAGAGGGAAGGCGTGAATCCGAGCACTGACCATCTCAACCAGCAGTTATAACAATATGGGATTGTGCAAAATAATCACAGATGCTGCTCAGTTAAAATCAACAGTGTTTATTAAAGCTTTCCTCCACAAAACAAACCACCTTCTTTAACCAACAACAGTTTCCTCCAACAAACTAGCAATATCAAAACATAAGCAAGCCAAACATGTAACTGGCTAGAGGCGTGTGTGTGTGCGTGTGTGTGTGTGTGAGGGAGTTCCAATAAAGACTACAAAGATGAACGAACGTGACTTGGGAGGTCACGTTCGCCGGACTACAGGTTAGTGGGCGTGATTTAGGAAGTCTCGACGGAGAGACTACCGGAAACACCAGACGTGACTTTGTGTCACGCGAGAACGTGAATTCCGAGGTGATGAATTCAGATTCACTGATTCATATACCTGGAATTCAAAAATGGCGGCAGTGACTATATGGACCAAAGGTGATCACTACACGTGTGCGAGAAGTTTAAACAAAGGACGGCAGTTGCGCCGTCTTTGATCTCGTCTGCGGTTTGGTCACACGAGAGGCGAATCTAGAGGGATAATACCCACAGTCCCAAAAAGGTAGCCGAGAGAAGTCCGTCAATAAAGGAGTTATGCCAGGCACACTTCTTATGTTGTGGCGGGGTTATTAACTTGTAAGTATACAACAGATTGCCCATAAGATTACGTGTATCTCAGTGTGTATGTGTGTGTGTGTGTGTGTGTGTGTGTGTATGTGTTAGTAAAAGAGAGAAGAAGCTATGCAGGGCTAAGCAGGCAACAAAGAAACGAACACAATGACCATGTGGTGCACAGCGGTCGTCTCTCCCACTGTGCGGGATCGATCGAGGTTCGTTTATCGTCCGCTGATCGAGCTGGAAAATGACGTATTGTGGTCACACACGGCGGCAAGACTGTACAGGTTGGATTAGCCTGAATGAGCTCCTAGTGAGCATAGCAAACACAGTTAGCACACAGTACAGGTAACCATAAATTGGACTCGGTGGTCCTTTCACAACAAAATAAAAAGCACAACAAAGAAAAACCACGCTATATACTATCTGTTTCTGCCCAAACAAAAGCCTCTTACTTGGATGCCACTCGTTGCGGTAGCGGGGAGCCCGTCTGACTCGTAGCGCCGACTCGTTCAGGAGCGCGAGCGTGGGGTCAGCTCTAGCGTCCTAACAGCTGATGGCAGGCTGTTCACAGCGATAGGTCGACTCGATGGAAGGGACGGTGTCGTTCCTTCTGAAGATTATTTTCTTCCTTCTGCAGGCAGTAAGAAAGCGGCTGGGTTGTGCAGCGTTCCTGGATCCAAACAATAATGAATGTCCGAACAAAAACGAAAGTAAAGCCAAAACAGTCTCTATCTCGTCCACCAAGGAGGGAACTGAACTTCAGCTCAAAAAGAGGGGGAAAAACGTTTCTCAGGTTGTATCCTTACGGCAGCGGCTGTGTGAAACCGACATCTCTACACAAGGCAAGCTCCCGGGAAATACGAAGGGCCGGAATTCTCTGTGACCTTTAAACGTGGGAGTGACATCATTGTGATCCAGGCAGAGCTTCCTGGCTCACAGCCAATGGGGACCGGGTGACGTCTTGGGGGCAGGTCAACTTGTGACGCAGTTTTCACACTTTGTGGGCCCTTTTGCCGTGGTCTTTGTTCTTTAGTCCCTCGTGGCTGAGGAATTAGTGGTTTAGGCTTCTGGCTTCAACTACAGGCCTTTCCCTTTGTTGAGACATGTGCTATGGAGGCACAAGGCCCAACACTAATGAGCTCTAATCAATATCGTATTCTCTCATGACAGTGGTGATGAATGATGCTTCACCATTCGGGAACTGTGCCATGTTGAAACCGTATAAATAAATCACTATTTACTTTATTTGAACTTGTTTTAAGATGTTGTAATAGGTCTGTACCTGATATAAGATTTTGTCTGTGGAATTGGATTTGGCTGTTAAAGAGATTCAACTGTACATGATTCAGCACTAAAAGTCTTTATCAACCTACATCGGTATGTTTTACCTGCAGCCTCAGACTCTCTATTAATGCATTTCTTTGTCACTTGTGACGTGAAAGCATCAGATTTACACAGTCAGAGAAATAAAAGCGCGTGTCTTGCTCACAGTTCAGTTATAAAATCCCAGTGCGACAGAGAGCATCTCTCTTCAGCAGCGCTGAGATCGAAAAGTGGACGAAGGTATGTCAATTGCTGCTCAGTGGCATATACTGATCCCTGGACTGGTATACCGTTCCTTGGAGTGGTATGCCACTGTTATGCCGTCGGTATTCCACCGACACATGACAGTATGTGCCGCTTGAGACTGTTATGTCTTTAAAAGACTGTCAGATGAGTACTGCCCCCTAATGAATATACAAATATAATGCCACTGGGCTTGTTTTACGACAAGTAGTGCTTTTTTGTTTTTATTGACAATGCTAACTCAACACATTGCTGTAAAAAAAAAGGAATGCATTTCTGTTGAATGTTATGTTGTTGGGATGTAGGCATATAGAAACAGCTACTGGTTAGAAAAAAGTGTCTTTCAAGTGACCAGGAAGTTTTAACGTTAGTTTGTGTTCAGGACGCTCTGAAGTGGTTGAATTGGTTTAGAGAAATAACATTACTCATGCTTCAGAAAGGCAGCATAGCAAAAATGTTGCACCGGGTAGTGATTAGCTGGTAATTTAGTTGTATTGATCAGAAATAGAACAATCAGGGCTTATTTTGTTGTTGTTATTTTCAATGCGCCGTCTTGGTATTCTGGCTTCCTCTGTTACTGTGCTTACAAGCCTGCTCGTGCACAGCAGGCTCCTCTGTGGGAGGGGCTTTGAAGGCAGGGCTGCAGTGCAGCAGAAAGGAAGAAGGAGGGACCTGGGAGCTGTATCATTCAAATATTCTGACTAAGTCCACTTTTTTCGCGTAGCTCCAAACTGCAGCTTTAATTATGTTTTTAGTCTAATTTAACGATAATAAAGAGACAAACAGATGTATTAAGTATTATTGAGTATTCACAGAATTAATCACAGATTTGCAGCATACACAATCCATATGTAGTTAACCAGGGCCTACTGCTAAGGACCCTGAAAGCTTAAGTTATGCATCATTTTCTCGTGGACTTGTCATTAGTTAAAAACTAATGAGCTAACTAATTTCTGAGCTGTCAAAGAGGGTTCAGCACCACAAAAGAGAGATTATTAACAGACACACTAAACATATAACATTGTAAAACATAACATCTTATTACAGAAAATAGGTGTAAAAAAATAATAAATAATAATAAAAAAAAAATGTTTACTGTGTGTGGTGGTATGATTTGTTGCATCCATGTCAGCAAAGTTTTTTTTCACAATTCCAACAAAAACATTGGTACTGGTAGGGAGTAGTCGAATACTTGGCTGAAACAAGAACCCAGTATGGATAATGTACTTTATACGAGCATGAGTGTCATCGGAGTAAAATGATTCGATAAGTGTTCTTGTGATGAATGAAAATTATGAGCTTTGTCTACTTCTTCCCGAGTTGAAGTATGAATTCTAAAAAATTGTCATGGTCTATCGTGTGGTCTTCCAGGGTACATGATGCCTTGTTTTCAGACCACCTGTGGGTAAGCCCCTCTTCCCAAGAACCATTATGACATGACTCCAAAACCTGCCGTGTCCTTCGAACGTGCTCTTTGAGCTGATATCTGACTGCCATCAAACAACCTGCTTATATCAGTATTGGAAGATTTAAAGAGATACGTTTTGGCACAGATTCCGCATGCATTGCTTCTGTCATGTTCTTCTGTGCGCTGGTGTGTCTGCCCCCAATCTGATATTCCAGTAATGTAAAGACTGTTGACAGCTGTCTTGCCAAATGCCATGCAGATAATCCAATACAGAATGAAATGTTATTATTTTTCAATTTTTTTTTACACAATAAAATAGAGCAACAAAAAGGTATCCACAATGTCAGGTCAGTCTGAACGGCATCATAACCTGGCACAATGACATACTCAAATTAGGGGGGAAGCATTTTGTGGAAGCATTTTGTGTTTTAGCGTGTAAAGGAGGTCCTTACAAACGAGTTCATAACTTATTTGAAAATGTCCATGTAGGGGTGCCCATTAGCTCAGCTGGTAGAGTGGTCGTCCCATGTGCAGAGGCCTTGTCCTAGCTGCAGCAGCCCAGGGTTTGAGTCCAATATGTGGCCCTTTGCTGTGTGTCAGCCCCCGTCTCTCTTGTCCTGTTTCCTGTCATCTCTGAGCTGTCCTATCAATAGAGCCATACAAAGGCAAAAAAAAGAGAAAAAAGAATGTCCATCTAAATAGATATTAGAGTAGGGATGTAATTGGCACTTAAAAGTGTAAATTGCAAAATTTCATCACGATATGATATTATGTGGATTCTTTGGACAACAATACAATATTTGCCGAATTTACAATGGCTGCCACAAATACGTTTTCAATTCTTTTCGATAGAGGGGTCTGTGTTTGATATGAGATGATATCATATGCCCATTTAACACAATCAGTTACATTCATAACAATTCACAAAAAGCAACTAAAACATGATTTTACAATTTCATTACTGAACTCTTCAGTGGAGATTATTTTATCAATGGTTGCAGACATTTAAGTGGAAAAAATCTATTCTAATCTAGCAGTGTAGAAATTCACATGACAAAGTCAATGTCACTTAATAACCAAACAACTTCCTCCAAATGCAATGATCGATGTTGTGACAGCTCTTATTTGAGGCGGCTCTTTGTGTATCCATTGAGAGGTGCCTACTCGTCTTCAGCTCTCTTTAGCAGCTTTAATGGCACATTACGACCTTAGTGTGTGATTACATTTCCTGCACAGCTGATAATTGGAAGTCAGTGCTTTCCTTTGGTGTTCTCTTGCTGAAGTAACTGGTTGAACTGAATTCACTGGCATGGAATTTGATATTTTAAAATAAAAGCACCTTATTCAAATTAAACTCAGACTAGTGAAAATACTGACAAATTGATTTGAGTTAATGCATGAATGTCAAAAGCCTCACGAGTTCCCCAAAGAGGTTGTGCCTCTCTTGTGTGCAGCAATCCAGAGAGTTTTAGTGATTTTAGTGAAAGTTTAGTGATCATCATAAGGATGCAGTTATAATGTGTTGTGATTGAGATCCTGACCCACCATGCATCCTGGAAAGTGACAAAGTTATCTTTTTTGCTCAAAAATACACAATTACATAATCACCATCAGTAAACAGGAAGCTGTTTTCCAGGACAAAGTTTACTGAAGACTCGGTCAGGAGGGCTGACCATTGCAGTGATTTTTTTCAATACAGTAACTACAACAACACAATAGCAGAAGGAGACAAACACTCGGTTAGCTAAAGTTTTTGCTGCGGAAATACGCTGTCTTTTGGGCAGAAATGTGACGAAGAGTCGGTAGGAAAGACAGGATGACAGACAGTATGACAGACAGGATGACAGACTGGACAACAGACAGGAGGACAGACACTTTTTTTTTGCATCATATAAGTTGCCAAGACAGTACCAGTTACAACATTACTGTTGTTTGGTCCTGTAACATTGCTTTGCGTGTCATTTCTCTTTTATTTGATTAGTGAAGGATCAGTTTAGCTGTCAGCTTCGCGCCTCAGGCTTTTCTATTGACACAGACACCGGCTCGTCTCTGCTGCTGCTCTGATACTTTCAGCGCACATCAGAGCCGCAGCAAAACTTTCCCTCCTCTCTGCATCTTAAACGTTTACACAGATGACAATGCGGAGAGAATCAACACACTCGAAGGGCAGTGTGATTGGGGCATCAATTTAACCTCTAAGAATGTCTAATAAGGGTCTAACAGGTAGGAAATAAGATGGACCCTGCTTTAGAGCACGATTTTCTCGTAATGTGTCACTAATTTACCTCAAAGAATCTCTAATAAGGGTCTAACAAGGTTGTAATTAACACAAAAATTACCCTGTAATAAAGTGAAATCATATTCAAGCCCAAAAAAATGCATCGTCCTTTGAGCTCTGTTCTTTGACTGACCATTATTGATATGGCACTTCATTTGTTAAATTACAGCCTGTGGAAAAAATACATTACAGTGTGATTTAGCTTTTTAGGTCTATGGTTTCTAACGAGGATTCAAATGTCGATATTATTTAAAGTTTGTGTGTCATTAAATATAAAATTCAGCTTGTTTCAACTAAGTTAGTTAGCTAGAATATAACACAGTTGTTTCTTTTTTTTCTTCTGATGAATATATGTCTAATTTTTGCCAAACTTAATAGGTTTCTATGTTATTAGTGTACTTAGCTTTTAAATGACTTCCTTTACTGTCTAATGACAAAACATAGTATTTCTAGTGTTTGCATAATTTGATACAAATCATGGCTTATTACATTTTTATTGGAATACTTAGCACATAATGGTGTATGTTTACTGTGTAGTATATAGCATATTGTTTCTAGTTTGTATGATTTGACAAAAAAGACTTGGCTCCTGACAAACAAAAGTCATATTTCACATGACTGCAAGGTACACATAGGTCCATGGTGGAAGAAGTATTCATATCATTCACTTGAGTAAAAGTATTGTATACACTGTGGAAATATGGCACTAGAAGTTAACACCTTCCATTTAAACCTACTTTAGGTAAAAAGCACTATATGTATGTATTATCCGCAACTATCAAGAGCTAAAGTACTTATATTGCAGTCAGTGTTCTACTGTTATACCTGATGTTTTCGATTCATATTAGTCATTTTACAGACGTTTAAGGTTGTAGTTATTGTAACTACTTTATATAGTGTTGGCTATTTTAATCTACATGAAAACAAAGCGACCCGTATAGTATACCAACGAGTGCACGGAAGCACCAGGAATCAATCACTCAAATTTGGGCACTTTCAGAGAACAATTCTATGTCCCTCTGGGGTATAATTGGCCGTTTTTGACTGTTTTTGATTTTACCATTATATTTCACTTTAAAAACTATTTACCTTGCCTTGTTTGGTGTCATTATTTTCAGCACGATCTCACGTGTGCCGGTACAGTTATTTTTTTTTCATTTTGACATACTGTATTAACACAATGGACCTAAAATAACAAAAAAACATAAAATCCGAGTAGGAAAAAGTTAGTTTTTTTACTGTGAAAACCACAAATATGTTTAACGAACCATAAGTATTACTTATAATGCAAATATAAATTCTTGTTTGCTAAGTTTGTGCATAAGTTTTTGAAATATATAAAGTTATATGTAATTATTTACATTTAAATGCAGGCAATGCCTCAGGCTCAGCTCTCCTGCCTGCTCCACATTCAGCAGTCTCCTCATTGTTTTGACTCATTAAATAAAAAAAAACGACTCCACTACACACTAAACACAATACACTAAACACTACATAACACACTAACTATACACTCCAAACACGCTAAATGTCACAAATCTCTCAACTCTAAAAACTTGCTGTCTCTGTCGCTGTCTCCGTCACCGGCACAGCTGCTTTCACTTTTCCACCCTGTCCCTACCAAATCTTCCCCCTGCCCCTCAGCAACCAAATCACGTGGTTTGGCATATAATTTTGTGATTGGCTGGTGTGGTGCCTTTTTCCACCAACAGGAACGCGTTTTTTTGCTGGCAAATACTTCCTGCTTGCGGACACTTTCGTGAGGATAGCCCAATTTTACCGTCTCTTCCTGCACCAAACGCGCAGCAAAAGTGACGGCAACGTTAGCGAAAAAGAGTGCCGTACATGATATATTGTAATAATATATGTGCAATGTATACTTGGCCTATCAACACGATTTAAAAACTGGTATATAGTTTGAAGGCTGCTCCAACACAAAAAGTTGGAGCCGAGACTCAAGGCTCTGTCTCGCTGCTACGTCATTGTAAATTGGTTAGTGATTTGGACGCGCCGGTGCGTCAATCGACCTCAACAAGCAAAACAGCGACAATGGGGTTGGAGCTGGACATTTTGACAGCAGTGTCAGACAAGAGGATGCTGTTGAAGGTGCGGGCGATAGTGCAGTATGGCTCTCACCCTCTCCAC
The DNA here is from genome assembly GCA_963678695.2 of Diplodus puntazzo. Lineage (NCBI taxonomy): Eukaryota > Metazoa > Chordata > Actinopteri > Spariformes > Sparidae > Diplodus > Diplodus puntazzo. The sequence goes on along the minus strand of OZ023157.1, from coordinate 33,250,511 downwards.
AACGCTCTGGTCAAACAGAGGAGCACCTTCAGCCAGAGACTGATTGCTCCTAAATGCAGCACTGAGCGCCACAGGAAGTCATTTCTGCCTGTGGCCATCAAACTTTACAACTCCTCCCTCTGATGATCGGACTTTGTACAAAAAAAAGAAAAAAGTAAAGATGAGGCAAAACTGTAATTTAACAATACAACTATTTCTCTGTATAGTTTATATATAATCTCACTGTATATTGTATTGTATATATTTCCAGATTGTCTAAGTTAGTATTTAATATTTTATTTTATTGTCTACTTTATTATGTTATTTTATTTTATTTATTTTATTTTTTGTCTACTTTAATGTGTTATTTATTTTATTTTATTTTATTTTATTATTGTTTACTTTAATATTTTATTTATATCTTCATCTCTTGTTTCCATTCACGCTGTATTTCTATTCCTACTTTGCACGGAGCATCTGTAACAAAAACAATTCCCCCCCGGGGATCAATAAAGTATTCTGATCTGATTCTGATTCTGATGATTATCTTGTTGAAACACACATTTCAAGGGCATGTCTTCTTTGGCATGAGGCAACTTGACCTCTTCAAGTATTCTGAAGTATTCAAACTGATCCATGATCCCTGGTATGCAATAAATAGGCCTAACATCATAGTATGAGAAACATCCCAATATCATGATGCCTGCGCCACCAGTGGCGTGCACAGACTTTTTGAAGGGCAGGGGCGAAAAGAAAGGCACTTTAACGCGCATTTTGGCTTCCAAGAGGGCACTTTAGCGCACATTTTGTTTCCCAAGATGGCACTTTAGTGCGCGTTTTGGCTTCCAATAGGGCAGTTTATCACATTTTAACCAGCCAGGGAGGCAGTTTAGTGTGTTTTGCCAAACAAGAGGGCACTTTGGCACACTTTTTTGGTTCCCAGGAGGGCACTTTAGCGCACGTTTTTCAACAATTGAGCCATGAATGACCTCACTAATTGAACTCCACACTACTATTTTTTGTTTACACACCCCTTTCAATTAATGATTTAATTACAGAGAATCAGCAGCATGCATGTCACGACTCAGCAGCATGCATGTCACATCTTTCTTATGTAAAGCACTTTGTGCTACATGCCATTGTATGAAAAGTGCTCTATAAATAAAGCTGATTTGATTTGATTTGACTGTTGGATTTGTTGGTTTTCTATTACTCTACAACACCTACTAGTGAATTATTTGCCATGAAGAAATTCATTTCTAAGAACTTCTGGCATGTCCAGTAGCCCAGGACAAGAACATTTTTGGGGTTAAAAGTTAGTTTTGGTTACAGAAAGATAGCAGTAATTGTCATAGGACATATGAGCTTCTGCTTGGCTATTTTTGTGAGCTGTGAAAGTAATATTTAAAGAATAATTAAAAACGTTGATAAAACAATTTAAAACTTGAACTTAACCTGATCACCAACCAATATTAGTGTATGAATGGCCCAAACTTTAATCCCAGAGGTGGCTGATCAGAAGTATGCATCATTGGAATCATGATTCATGCATCCATTTGTCATAGTTTTTAAGGCACTGATTAACAATGATATTCTCAATAGGATCATCAGAAAATGTGCACTCATAAGACCATGATTATCCATATGAGATGCCAAGAAAATCCTACTCTGGTGCACATTCTGGGTTATTGCAATTTTAATAAAGAGCAGAAAAAGTGAAACACAGAAATAAAGAAAGAGGCTATCTATTTTGCCTGATTTCAGTTGACGAATAAACCCAATTCAATTTTGAATTCTGAAAATAACATACTGTAAATTGACTTATTAAAAGCAATTTTGTGGTCAACATGAATACAGGGAGTCATATCTGTATCTCTGAAAAATACATCTCTCATTCCACCCCCTCAGTAATAAAGGTGAATGTCAAGGGAGGAGATTGGTGCAGCATTTGATAAGTGGGACATTGTATTACGGCCCACACAAAGACCCCCATTAACTACTCAGAGGTTGAAGCGGCTGACTGTAATTACTCACACTTAGCAACTGGAAGAGGCTTGAAGGGTTTGGACTTGAGCCTTAATTCCATCAATTTTACAGTGAACAACAAACGTACAGAGGCATCTCATTGAAATCAATTAGAATATCAATACAGGCTATAATTATTGAGTGGTTCTTTTGGCTGTAGCCTTTTCAGAGTGAAGTTTGGCTCTTTAAATAACATCAACTGGACAAGATGCGCAATTAATAGTTAACTGTGTGATTAATGTGTCCTTGCAGTCAACCTGGTCTTATGTTTCATCCTTTAAGATATTATTCCTTTACAGTGTAATTTTTAGGGAAATTAGGGAAACTTCACTGTCCTTGCACAGCAGATTTGAGTGTTTTTTTTCCTTAGTTAATTTTTGGTTATGATTCTAGAAAACATCACTGTTTTGCTTGATTTAAATTGGTTGTAACCTTCAATTCAGGGTACAGTTTGTGGTTTTGGGAGTTCCAATTTGGCTCCTTGTTCTTTGTCTCTTATTTGTCAGAGAAAGACATTGGACTCCCACTGTCTTTCCATTTAATTCAGGGTCTTTTAATAGGGAAGATTTAAAGCACCATCAAGCAATGGGTTTGTAGAGCTAGTCCATCACCCCACACCTGCCTGGTGCCTCGCACCCTGGTGAACTCCAGAAATGGAGAGAGTCCAGCCCCTCTCTAAGAGGTCGGGTCCGGGACCCAGTGCTATGCATATGGTTGAGCCCAACTCTTGTTGGTTCTGCTCCACCTCCCCACTAGCTCCAGTTGTTCTTCATCTGTTCCAATGTAAGATTATAATGATAGCTCAACATTTATTTGGAGGTAAAAGACTTGACTTTTTGCACAGTCAAGAATATACGTAAAAACCCATCAAAATATAAGAGAATAATTAGAGCTCAAAGCTAAGCTTCCAAGGACCCTATTGTGTTCCTAGGAATTCTTTCTTTCTTTCTTTCTTTCTTTCTTTCTTTCTTTCCGAGGAAGTCATACTTCCCATGGGCGAAAACTCACCAAACTTTACAGAAATGTCCGGCTCCATGCCAGATTTACATAATTCCAAGGACATGTCAATATTCCTCCTGGGGGGGGGGCACAATAAGCGTGTAAATTTAAAAACTTTAAAAATACCTACAAAATCAACAGTACATGCTACAGTTTTGAAGCTTTTACCAAACTGTAGCCCCAATACTGCTGAAACTTTAGTCCACTTAAACTCATTACAAATTATGAAGTCCATCACTCAGTTTTTTTCAAAACCTGTAAAACTTATAAAATTGTCACCAAACTTGCTAGAGAGCATCTTCAGACCGTCCTCCACAAAACCTGTTTCTCGGATTTTTGATTTATCAAAAGTTAAGCCTACAGTGCATCAAAATGTTTGACTGTAAACAGTACTGTAAACATATACTATCAAATTCTTGCTAAATACATTTTCAATCTTCCTGAAAAAAATTTAGAATATTTTGGAGTCATGGTTGATGAAGTTTGGCAAATATCAGAATTTTATCTCAAAAACTGAATTTTTGAGAACATTTTGAATTCTGCTCTCATTGGAACAACTGCAGTCAATGTAAGAGTGGCATTTTTAAACATCAAATTTTCTTTTATGAAGCAAAACACTTAGCATGGAAATTTCGGTGATTTGTTTTTAACTCTGTCAAGATGCAATTTATGTATTATCAGATTTTTGTTCAGGTAACAGAATTTCTGACATTTTGACCATTTTTGAAATCTGCCTTGACAACAGTTGCCCGGACAGTGACTCCCTGAGTCGACTAATTAAGCTACACAGCAGGTCTCACTTCCAGCCAATTAGCTCAGTGAGTTAGGAGCTGGTTCTTGGTGTCAGGGGTTGTGGGTTCGAGAGCCAGCAAGGATGATGATGATGATGATGATGATGATGATAACAGATCAAAATGTCAAATGTCCTCAACATGAAACACAAGACATTTGTCCTGATGGTGGCATCACAGCAAGCCTCTAAATCAGTATTTTTCAACCCTGTTCCTCGGGGAACACTGCCCTGCATGTTTTAGATGTTTCCTGCTCCAACACACCTGATTCAAATGAATGCCTCCTCGTCAGGCTTCTGCAGAGCTTGATGATTGGCCAATAATTTCAATCAGGTGTGTTGGAGCAGGAAACATCTAAAACATGCAGGACAGTGTTCCCCGAGGAACAGGGTTGAAAAACACTGCTCTAAATTAAATAAAAACAAATAGCTTGGACCGGACCATGGGTGAAAGCTAACCAATTTTTGCATAAAGGTCCAGTCTAATGTCAGATTACCTCAGCTGTAAACCCAAGCCAATAGTCCTGATGGTGGCACTACAGCAAGCATCTAAAGTTCAAAACATTGTAAAATTCATAACAAATCAACCTGCTAGAACTTCACACTTTCATCAAACTGTAGCCCCAATACTAAAGAAACCTTTGTACATTTAAACCTGTTAAAATTATGAAGTCCATCACTGTTTTTTTTAAACTGTAAAACTTATAAAAACCTCCTCCTCAAACAATTTTTGCCTACAGTGCATGAAAATGTTTGACTGTGACTACTGTAAACACATACCTGCAAATTGATAAATAAATCTAAAAATTGAACATTTTTTAGAGTCATGGTAGATGATGTTTCAGAATTTTACCTAAAAAACAGAATTTTTGAGAACATTTTGAATTCTGCTCTGGTGTGAATAATTGCAGTCAATGCAAGCAGCATTTTAAACATCATTTATTCACTTCTGGAGCAAATCAATCATTTTTAAAAACAAATAACCAACATCTCCATGCTGCAATATATGTATTTTCAGATTTTTGTCTTGATAACTGCATTTTTTTCAGTGGTTTCAAATCTGCCTGCACAACAGTGAATGGCTTACTCAATTTGTAAAGCCACTGTTGTATTGCTACTTGCCAATTAGCTCAGAGCGATAGATGACAGTCTTTGGTTCCAGAAGTTGTGACTTCAAGCCTCAAGTGGTCCAAAATGAACACTGTTGTCAACTGTCTTGACTTCCTATTCTCCTGTTTGTTGCTCAGAATTGCCCTAATTTGCCAAAAATAGCCCGGACCCGACCCATTGCTGCGCAGCAGCTATAATTCCCTTTTGTTATCTCTTCCAATAACGTTGGCTTACCTGGGTATCCTGGGTTTGTAAACAGCCTTTTTTATCAGATGACTGCCTATGTTTTATGTCCTGCACAACTTTTTTGTTAGGATGTCGCTATGTTCTTCTAGATCTAAGTAATTACTTTGGTGAATACCAACACATCCAAATAAACAACCAAATAAGTTGATTCCAGGCAGAGATGCTCACAAGCGGTTTTATGCAAGTCCAAGTCAGTCTCAAGTCCAAGTCAATTCACAAGTCTATTATGGCTGTAATGAGCGTTTTATAATTTGCTTTATGCCATCCAGTCTACTTAGTGCACTGCACTGCACAGTAATTAGATAAGGAATTCAAAGCACATACTGCATTATTATCATTCCTTTATCATACAGTATCAGTATTTATTCATTTGTTTGGTATATGATCACTTTAAATAGGCTTATTTCATTTCAATATGAAATTAAAGCTTCAAGCAGCGATGAACAGGCTCTCACTCCACGCACATCAGGCTGCGGCGCCGTCGGAGGGCGCACGCCTAGATGTCTGCTCACCTGTTACTTGCATGTCATGTCGTAGTGTATGATGTGGAGAAAACAACCTGTAAATATCATGTAAATTGGATGATGTTTGTCTGACTTCCTGTGTCCAATGGGTGGTGCTATGGATATGACACAGTATTGATGCATAGGCGTATTCAGGGCGAAAACCTGTACATGTGCAAGCAATTTTATGTAGATGGAAAATTGTATGTTGAAGTTATAAGGACTTCTTGCTTCATGGCAAAGCATCGAAATGGACTGCAGCACCACACCCCCCAAGTATAACGGAGGCGAAAGCTTATGAGAACTTTTAATCTTCAAGGTCTGAGGATTATACTGACTGAATGTGAAATCTGGGAGGAGTTCGTACAAGGCATGGATATTGGTTAAAATGGTGGCGAAATTCAAAATGGCTGACTTCCTGTTGGACTGAGGGTATGGGTCCAAATGGGTTTTTTTGTGAGCCTTGTCATGATACATATGCATATCAAATTTTGTTTTTGTATATGCATGTAGGAAGTGTGATTGATTGATTGATCTGAGGCTGACTTCCTGTATCCAGTGGGTGGCGCTATGGATATGACACGGTATTGATGCATAGACGTATTCAGGGGTGTGAGCAATTTGGTATAAATGGGAAATTGTTTGTTGAAGTTATAAGGACTCGATAGGTCCGTGTATCATCTGATCATTCAATTTTTCTATTTAATCTGGCAACAGAAAAAACGAAAAAACGAGACAATATTTCGTTTTTCTGTTTTTCTGTATGCACCAAACATTGAAAACTGGTGTATATTTTCCTATTTTCAGCCCAAAACTGAAAATATGATAAACAAGGAAACCAAAACGAAATAATGAATCTAATTTCCATTTTTCGTTATTGTTATACCATTTCCCACGGTACATTTCTGCTGTGTGGCCACGCTTTGCGCATGCTCAATGTATAGTCTGGTACCTCTGGTCGTTAATTACATTTTCAATAAAGCATTGGGGGGAAAAAAAAATTATGGTCGCAAAATATACTGCCGACCAGCCAGCCGTGGTTCGTGTATGCTCGGTCAAATCAGCTGCACCTTTTTTTTCAGTGCGCAAATGCACTAACATTTACGATAATCATGCTGAACCCGCTCTGACTGTGGGTCAGACTGCAGTCTCGCAATCAAACCCATGACACATACGAGACTTTGACAGTAATAAGTCCCGGTAATAAACTGAAGGTATCACTTAAGTATCCTTCCGGATTTCAAAGTAAAGGACGACATGGGGATAAAAAATAAGTAGTTCAAGATTCATATACTGCTGAACTTAGCACTCCCTAGCTACTTGCATGCATAATACGAAGTACTTTTCTTTTATTGTGGACTTTTTGAGTAATCATGTCTCAAATCCTTAACAGAGAACAAGAATAAGTATTTTTGCCCCAATTTGATGTAGAAATGTAGTATTTCCTCCAACACTGTGCAAATCTGAATCTTGGATTAATGAGTAGCATGTCATTAAAAACTTACATTGCACTTCTATCATGTTGTGAAATCATAATTAATAAAGCTAATGATTTCATAGTGATAGATTTACAAGATTATCTAAAAGTATAAGTTATTATCGGTGTATTATAAATGTATAGTCATTATAAAACCTCCTTCTAAGCCCCATGTGGGGGGTTGGTGTATGTCTTTTTTGGCTTTTTTCTCAAGCTTTGGTGAGGACCAAAGCTTGAATTGGAGGGTTCTGCCCTGATGTTGCATACTCCGATCTTTTAACAAAAAGGGAGCTAATATTACTCTGTTACAAGTACATTTCTACATCAAATTTGGGCAAAAATACTTATTCTCGTCCTCTGTTAAGGATTTTGACAAACTATTACTTGAAAAGTACACAGTAAAAGTTCCGTTCCGTTTTCCTTGCGGGTCGCGGGTGATGTTATACCCCCCTTTTATACCCCTTTTTCAAGGGTGAGAGGGGATTACTGGGGCCAAATCCAGTGACTCTATGGGCGTAGGCCAGGGTACTCCGTGGATGAGTCGCCAGTTCATCGCAGGGCCCTTACTGATGTGGTGGCTGCCACGAAGGTGCCAACTACACATCAGGAGCAGTTTTTGGGGTTCAGTATCTTGCTCAAGGATACTTCGGCATGTAGTTCAGTCCCGCCCTGGGGAGCCAGGGATTTGAACCAGCGACCTTCCGGTCACTAGTCCTCAGCTCTACCCACTGAGCTACAGCCGCCCCAGCTGTCCAGAATTGCCACAGGCCTTGTTTTTGTGAATGAAATAGCTGGGGGCGGGTCAGTGAGGTAGCTCCGAGTGGCCTTGATGCCTGTCAGTCATGATGAGTCACATCTCGTCACCTCTCTGCTGTGTCTACAGCTGATCACTGGGAGCCAAGCCGGTGCATGTCTCTCTCCCCTGGCCGGGAGAGTTATCATCCCGTAAAATAACAAATACTGGCCCGGGGCGTTTATTTGTTTCAATCACTTAACAGACCAGGCAGCAATTTGGGACAGGCGTTTAATTCCTTCCTCTCAAAAACAACCCGGCTATTATTTAGTAATATACGGTGGCTGTGCGTGTGTCCAAGCTTGTGTGTCCAAGCGCTTGTGTGTGCATGTGTGTGTGTATGTGTGTGCAGTAAGCATGCACGCAAAATATTTGCACCGGGGCCTATCACCATGATGTTACGCTACTGCTTGGAATAATGACTGTAAAAGTCTCGTATGTTTCATGATTCTGATGCCAGACTGCTGTCTGACCCACAGTCACAGCAGGTTCAGCACGATTGAAAAAAATGCAAATTAGATGCGCTATTTCGTTTTGGTTTTCTTGTTTATTATATTTTCCGTTTTAGGCTATAAATAGGAAAATAAACACCAGTTTTCAATGTTTGGTGCATACAGAAAAACAGAAAAACGAAATATTGACTCGTTTTTTCGTTTTTCGTTTGCCAGATTAAATGGAATAATTGAATGATCAGATGATACACGGACCTCGATATGTTATGATGAAGGATCGAAATGGACCACACCACCACATCCACCAGGTGTAATGGACGCGAAAGCTTTCAAAAACTTTTCATCTTCAAGGTCTGATGATACTGACTGAATGTGAAGTCTGTGGTGTAAAATCTGTAGTTTGTTAGTAAGTATGAGGCATGGAAATGCATCAAAATGGCGACGGAAATCTAAATGGCGGACTTCCTGTTGGACTGACGGTTTGGGTCCATAGACCTTTTTTGTGCGTTTGCTCATTATACATATGCATACCGAATTTATTAAATGTATGTGCATGTATGAGTTGGGGATTCCAGCAGTGCCCCGGCCACACCCACACCCAATGACGTTGAATAATCAAATTTTTCGCCAGATGTGAGATATATTCCAGGTTTGGTTAGTTTTGGGGTATGTTCAGGCCTCCAAAACTGTGATTACAGGGAGAGAATAAAAAGAAAAATAACCATAACAGATTCTATAGGGCCTTTGCACTGTTAGTGCTCGTGCCCTAAAATAACAATTAGTTAGTTTAGATTAAAACAAATCTTTAGATGCCTGATAACCAGAATAGACTGACTTCTCTCTCGTGATATGATCCTTACTATTTCCAATTTCTGCCATTGAAGACACAAAAAATGAAAACTTAGCCATGATAGAAAAGTCTATGTTCAGTCATTGTCAAAAGTGTACATACACAGAACATGCATTTTGGACATGGACAAAGAAAACACTTTCTGGAGGAAAACTCTGTGGTCACATGCAGCAAAAACTGGGTTTGGTCACAATGAGCAGCAATATGTTAGGTGGAGAGAAGGTGAGAGCTTTAATCCCAAGAACACCTACTGTCCAGGTGCATGGTGCTGGTAGTATTATTCTGTGGAGCCGTTTTGCTGCCAGTGGATCTGCTGCTCTAAAGAGAGTAAATGGACTAATTAAAGAGGACTATCTCCAAATTCTTCAGAAAACCTAATATCATCAGCAGAATATTGGGTCTAGGGTGCAGTTGGGTGTTCCAGCAGGACAATGATCCCAAACACAAATCAGAAGTGGTAAAGGAATGGATCAATCAGGCTAGAATTGGGGTTTTGGAATGGTCTTTCCAAAGTCCTGATCTGAATCCCATCAAGAACATGTGGACTGTGCTCAAGAAACAAGTCTGTGTCAGGAAGCCAACAAAAACAGCTAACTGAGGTGAAGAGACATTTATCCAAATATTAGAATTACTGTATGTATATTTTTGATCTGCAGATTACTCACAATTTCACAAAGACTTATAATGAATTCATTACTGAGCCAAACTTCATGAATGTTTTTACACTGTAAAATAAAACTAGTTGTTTCAACTAACAAAAGTTAGCCTTAAAATTTGAAGTTAGCTGAACTTGTGAAGATTAGTTGAGAGAATTGTGTAATGATTCAAAACAAATAAACGTTTCAAGTCAAAACAGGTACAAAACGTTTTCAAAAACAGCCCAAGCTTAGGGATAAAACATCTCTTTAGAATGTGCACAAATGAGTACTCTCTACTCTCTATTACTACTGTCGCTGTCTTTCATAACATGAAACAAATATAATATTAAATTATGCACACCCAAACAGGTCAAAAAGGTTATGACTAAAGTCAACTTAGAACATCAGTCAACTTAGAACATCAGTCAACTTAGAACATCTTAGAAAGGTCTTTTTTGTAAGTGACCGTTACAATAGTGGAATAGAACAAACTTAAACGAAAACTCTCAGTGTAGTGTCTACACAGTTTTACGAAGAAGTCTATTCCTCAGTCCATGAGAACCTTCTGAATGACTTCGAAGGTATATTGCAGCTCCTTTGGGTAGTCAATGTTCAGTGCATATAGCAGACCGATTAACATAACTACAGCATGAAAGTAGTCATTGATGCCATGCAGAACGATCTGTTCCTCCAGGACCACCGATATGTCAAGAAGATCCTCTCCTTCTTTTACTAGGACAATGCCGACATTCAGTCCCCCTGTCATGCTGTCCTCCATGTCTTTGGGCTTCACAAAGAAGGGACAAAATATTTTAGTATTGAGTATTTTTTAGTATTCTTTAGTATTTGTCTAACCGTCTATGAGAAACAAGAACGCGTTTCAGCATTATGGTATGCCGATTAGGAAATTAAATATATATGGAATGAATGTTCGAATATATCGAATGAAACCTGAATATATCGAATGAAAACTGGCGCCATCTTTCAAATGGGCCTATCAGCTTCAACCTGAAGTGTTATTTCGACCAACAATCTCTCCTTCAAGAATAAAGCATAATGTTCTTTCAGCAATGTTTTTTTGAACATCGTCAGACTACTGACCAGCTGAGAGACCCTACGCGCACACACTCGTCACTTTAAAGCCCCCCACACACCACCCAGACGTCCAACTGCCTTATCCGACCACTCTGTTGCCTCTCGTCTGACCCGTTCGGCACAAAAGTTGCATTGAAACACATCGCTTCGACGTGCTGCCAGCTCCACAGCAGCGTGTACGTTCTGCGCTTGCGCGAGATACAATAAGTTGGTGGCTCTAGTGTCGACACTGGACTAGAGGTTTATGCACGTAACTCTTTTTACTTTCGATCAAACCGAAACTTAACTATTTCAGACAAAAACAGCTGCATAGTGAACATGCAGCGAGGCATTACCAAACGACACAGATTAATTCGTCCTGAACAGACATAATAACAGCTAGACTCATGTCAGTACTCCAAAACATGAAAACAAGAAATGACGGAACGGAGTGCGTAGAAAACCACTGCACACACAGTATTCCGCCCCTCCCACACACCGCACTAATTCGCTAGCACACCGCCAATCAGAGAATCCAATGGCTCGGACGTCCGACAGGGTCCGTGTACGTTACGGCCATCCGATTTTCGTTTTGAAGTCGACAAGCGGAAAACGGATAATGAATCGTTTCCCGTTTTTCGCTTCAAAATAAAAGAACGAAAAACGGAAAATGACTCGTATCCCGTTATTCGTTTTAAAATCTGAAAACGAAAAACGGAAAACAACTTGTTAACTGATATTAGAAACTGTGTTCGTGAATGGGAATCGGAGATGAAATGACAGTGCCATTTTTCATTCCAGATTTTGCCGTACGTCTTTTTTAATGACCCGGAAGGCGCCGTGTTATGCCGCGAAAACACTTGATCTGATCCGTAGGCCGATTTCAATGTCATGTCTTTATCTGAATATTCAGAGTTGATAATAGCCAGGAGGTCAAGTGGGATGTCTTGTGGTGACACAGTCTCACTCTCGTCGCGTCCTAAACTGACGCTTGGTCAGGGCCCTTTCGCGTTGTGCACTGACGCCCAAGGTGCCCCTCAGCGCCTTCTTTCGACGCAGGGGGATCTCAATTGATTCCAATGCAATCCCCTCCGCGGCGATATGTGACGCTCAGAGCAAGTGATCGCTGCGGCATCTAAAGAGGGATGCCGTTACCATATAAATGTCTACTGAACCTGCAAATTTCATGTTCGGCTGAACCATTAATAAACTTTTCTCCTCATCACTAAATAAAAGCAGTAGGTCGGAAAGTGAAATCATGGTCGCTCTGTGGTAAACGATCGTAGAGTTCAGTGTTAGCAGTAACTAGCTAACATGAAATTCACGGGTTTGGTAAACGTTTCCATGGTAACAGCGAGCGCCACCAATCAGAGACGTCGGTGTTACACTATGGGATTGTGGGTAGTGTAGTACTTCTCCATGACATCGCGAATAAAACGTGTTTTTCTCAAAACAAGATTGATATCATACGGACTTGTGACTTCTAAAGGGTCATATATCGCCGTTTGACAATCTGATAACTCGTGGCCAGTCTACTTTGGATGGTTACGACATTATGGCCAAAAATCAAAATCTATATGCAGAATATGAATGGCATTTTCACTTCTTTTTCACTTCCTCGGACAGGGAGGGCTAAATTACCCATGAGCCTCAGCCACAAAAAGCCTCGCAGGAGACCAAAGTGGTCACTCAGTGCTGCGGCTATATCGACACAAGACATCCCACTTGACCTCCTGGCTGTTATCAACTCTGAATATTCAGATAAAGACATGATACTGAAATCGGCCTACGGATCTGATCAAGTGTTTTCGCGGCATAACACGGCGCCTTCCGGGTCTTTAAAAAAGGCACTGTCTTTTCATCCCCGATTCCCATTTACGAACACAGTATCTAATATCAGTTAACAAGTCGTTTTCCGTTTTTCATTTTCAGATTTTAAAACGAATAATGGGATACGAGTCATTTTCCGTTTTTCGTTCTTTTATTTTGAAACGAAAAACGGGAAACGATTCATTATCTGTTTTCCGCTTGTCGACTTCAAAACGAAATTCGGATGGCCGTAACGTACACGGACCCGACAGCCCTCCTCCTCAGACTTCGCATGCTGAGTCGGAGCAGACAACGTCTGAACGGCTCCGAAAGCTTCCGACGCAGCTGAACACACCAAACAGAAATCTTCCCGACCTCGTCCGAGTCTCTCCAAACGCTTCAGACGTCCAACGGTTGGGCCGGTGTGTTCCTGCCTTAACACTCTACTGTTTACTTTAAATTAGGGCTGCAGCTATTGATTCTTTTTGTAATCGATTAATCTAGCACTTTATCGATCGATTAATCGAGTAATCAGATTTTTTTTTTTTGCGTGTTTAAACAACCAAAACAAATAATGCATAACGAAAATGGTGTGGCTGTAAAATGATCAAGCATTTCTAAAAAAAAAACAGAGGTATTCATTCCAACTCCAACATTTGGCTCCAAAACTATGCCCATTTATTAAGTGCCAGTGCCAATAATTAAACAACAATACAGATAAATCAACTTACTGTAAAACATGTATAACATGTAAAACTGTGAATACAAACTTACAAATAGTAAAGGCCATTTGGCCTTGGTTTTGTTTTCTTCATACAACATTACAAAAAAAAGGATTGCACCTGAACTGTCAGGAATCATTTCAAAGTGACATAGACACATTGAGTGCATTACACCGCCTCCTCCAAACAGAGTTTATAATCACAAAACAGCCAATGTGACACGTAATTCATGATCATGTCTGTATAAAGTGATGTTTATTTTTGCTCTTCTTCGGCGGTTGTTTCAGTGAGTTTTGGGCGCAGAGTGATGAGACATATACCGTTGAAATTTGTAGAGTCCCAGTTTTCATATGACATGCTGTATGTAGCATTAGCATGAAGTAGCGTAATCGCTAACGCCGATTTTTTCGGACATGCGCCGTTAGCGTGTTTTTTCTATGTGCTCCTTTAGTTGCTTGGTGTCGGAATTGAGTTTCGATTAGGTGAAAATGATTATCATGAGCGTTTAGCCGAGCTTCTTCCCGTTAAGTTGGTGTGCTGCATTAATATGTTGCTACATGGTTAGCATGCTCTTATAGGGTGTATAATGCAACATGCGCAGCTCGGGTTGAAGAGGTTAAAAACATCAAAGCTAAACATCATATCTCGTCAAACCGCATCACGACATCACTACAAATACAGAGCTAAATTGTGCCAGCCAGCTAAATTCAAAATGTATGACGCGCTGGTGTGTTTCCTGAACAATGGTCCGTGTGGAACAATCAGATCCCTGCGCGTATAGTGCGCGTCATAGGAATTTAACGAGGCTTCGAGGCAGAGTTTTTGCCTCGAGGAATTTTACTCCTTTGCAACAAGTTGACTCAAAGTCACTTTCTCTTCATCCTGGCCTTTGCACCTGTTTTTTCAGAAACCCCCGTGCAACTGTGAACTGTGCCTCAACCATTTCTGTGTTTGTTAAATCAAGTAGTGGTTTCACTTCGTTGGCCTCCAGGAAATTCTCACTGACGGGGTCCAAAGCGTTCAAAGCTGCCATGTATTTCCCATTGCGCTCGCTGAAACGTGCAGCCATTTCACTCAGAATAGAGTTGATGATGCCAAAAAACAGCCGCTTGCACTCCTGTTGAATGTCTGTTTCGCGCTGCCCAAGGCGTTCACTCACCACGTAGTCTTGAAGAGTCCTAGTGGCCTGCCGCTGTCATTCTGGAGGAGCAGGCGCGCCATCACCTGCATCCCCACTGTCAGCCCACGGTTTCAGAAATTCCGCATCTGATCGTAGATCCTCTATGCAAGAGGAGGCACTTTGAATGAGTCGGACTGCGGTGATTAGATCCATTTTTCGGCTTGCAGCATCCGATTGGTTGGGTCCATCAGGCCCAATACTTTGTGCATCACACAGGTGAGAAATTTGAAGCTCCGTTCTGTGATGGCCTTGTGAAGTCCAACAGCTTCAACTTTTACATCAGCACTTGCTCCTGTGGTTCCGATTTCTTTCAGGAAGTCCACCAGTTGCGGTGTGTGACTTCAGCATCACAGACACCGTGTCAAGGTGTCCAGTCCATCGCTGCTCTAACAGCCTTTTAAGCTTCTCTCCTTTGTACTGTGCCGCTACAGTGGGCTTTTTCAGAAATTTATAAAGGGAATTGCACACGTCAAAAAACTGCCTTCTGTGAGGAAATAGCATGCACGATCACCAAATGCAATTGGTGGTTAAAACAATGAATGTAAGGCACTTCTCTGTTTAACTTATTTTGAATAAGCTTCTGCATGCCTCCCTCTCTTCCCGACATGACGCTGGCTCCGTCATAACACTGACTAAGAATTTTGTTTGCATCAAGACCAGCATTTGACAGTTCATTGAGCACATTAGTGAGTGACTGGGTATCACACTTGTCTGTTGTCTGCATTGATAACAGCCTCTCTTGCACTTTTAAGTCCTTGTCCACATAATACATTTTCACTGCCTGTCGGGTCTTTAGTTCCATCCACCTTGAGTGTAAACCATGACTCCCCAACATCTTTAACAATTTGCTCTGTCACGATCGTGCTCATCAGTTCGATGATGTGACTTTGAATATCATGTGATGTAACTTGCGTTTTTTGGAATTGTACTGAAAGCCTTTGCTAGCTCTTAGTTTTGCCTCAGTGTGTAATCAAACACTGAGAGAAACAGTCCGCTGCCCGCTTCATCTCTGCTATAGACTGAATCCACGTCACCCCGCAGTGGCAGTTCGTTTGAGACGAGAAATTCAATTATGTCTACAATTGCAGACACATACAGACAGTTTCGCGCAAGCTGATCAGTGTTAACCGTGGTTGAAATTTCACTGCCTGTGTTGCATTGCATTTCCTTCTCTTTCCAGCTAGCCATGCATGCTTGGTGCTCTTTGCTGTTACTATGCCTGCTAAATCCCTTTGCCCTATCATTAGCATGCTTCCAAATAGTATACCCAGTTCTTGTGAAAACGGAGTCACTCCCTCCAAATTTCCTGCAGGGAAAACAAAAGGCAGCGTCTGCTTGCTGCGAATATTCAAGCCAGTCTCTCTCTGTGTACCAATTAGCCGAAAACAACAGTTTACAGTAATTATTAGGCTGTTGTTTCTTTGGAAACTGCTTGAGACGAACTTGAACTGGCTTGTCAACTCCGAGGTCCTCCGGTAAACCACACTGCTGCCACTGTGCCGCTGAATGCACTGCTCCGTCTCCGAATTTGGCCTCGGCAGGTGCTCCTCGGCTTCTCCTGTTCTCCTGTTGCTGCTGCCAGGCTGCAGGGACACCCATGGTGTAGTTTTTGGCTTTTTCAGCCATTTGCAAATGTCCATTGTGAATTAAAATATAGCTGGTAGCTACTCCTTGCAGCGGGATGATGCACTGACGACATAACGTAAGGCTCGGAATTTGAATTTCCAAAACTGTTCATTATGGTTTTAACAAGTCAGTGGAGTTTCTTCTGAGTTTTGGGTTGTTTTGAACACATCATAGACTGAAAACAATATAAAAAAAAAATGAACACACTACATTGTGAGTGAGGGGGCGGGACAGCCCGCGACGCCCCCTCACGCCCCCTCTTGACGCCAGGACTGGCTTAACAGCATAATTCCAAAGAATCGTGCACTTTGTGATAAAAGCGCGAAATTTGGTACACTTATAGCCAAAGACAGTCCAAAAAAATTTAGATATCGGGCCATCGCAAATTTTTAAATATTCCGGCCGTGGCAGCCATTTTTCAAAATGGACGCCATTGACAAACATTTCCATGTGAATTTTCTTTTGTGTGTTGATTATAATATGATATTGATCATATAGTTAACTACATTTATTTACCTCTTTGGAGTTTGAACATGAATGATACAAATACATTTCAAGATGGCCACCATGACTGTTTTGAAAATCATTACTGCTTCAAAGTTGCATGGATTCCTGTGATATGAATGATATTGGGGTCACACATTTTTATGATTAGTAATTCAGGTTTCCAACTTTAGTATTTAGCCTATTTGCAAGCTCACAATGCAAGATAGGCCTAACTGACAATAGTAACTGTCCAAACATGGGGTCAATCGTGGAAGACTCTCAGCAATCCCCTTTACAGTAACAGAGAGCTGTGCAGTCTAAGGCAGCTTTTTTGCACTTACACTGCTTGACACAACCCTTCTCACATTTGCAGAAGATAAGTTCATTGCTGGACTGGCCTGCATCAGACGTCAGGCTACGCCTGGGCGATAAACCGAAAATTTACCGATACCGAAATTTACAACGATAGCCGACGTCATTTTATCCATGTCGGTATATTCGGTGTCAAAGGCGTAACATTCACTAGGGACAGGGGGGACATGTCCCCCCCACTTTCCGAAATCCCGTTTTTGTCCACTTTTATTTAATCCAGCGGAACGCAGCAGCTCTCAAGCGTCCCATACTCAAACATTAGGTCCACTTGATTAATCTACCCCAGCGTATACCGATGTGCTTATTTTACATTAATTGGATGGCAAACTCCTCCCGCTGATGCAACACCAGCTATGCCAGCTTAGTAATCAAGTGAACCCACTCTCGCTGTGAGTCGCGGACAGTTTGTGTAATGATGCTGCGTTCAAAGGCTGCAACAGGCCTCTGTCTTCGGCCAGGCCACTCCATTGATCGAACATTTGTGTTTAGTTTTTTATTAACTCAAAATAATGACTGTATTTCCAGCTAGAAAACGCGCATCTCTCTCCTTTCTCCATTGTTGTTTACATTTGTGTCTCTGCGTGGTGTTACACGTGAGTTCTCCACATGCTGAAAAACGTGACTTCTCACGTACGTGACGTTACTCCCCGAGAGGCAAGAAGAAAGCAAAAATATATATTTTTACTAAGGAAAATGACAAAACTGATATAACGCACAGTGACTTGAATAAGTAACTTTAATTTGATAACTGGTTTGGAAATGTTAACGCGTTAGATTACTCGTTACTGAAAAAAGAGGTCAGATTAGAGTGACGCGTTACCGGCATCGCTGATTGTGTAGCTTAGTGCAACATGGAGCATGAAGATGTAAAGAAAAAAATAAAAACAGTAGAATTAACTTTGAGCAAGTTTGGAGGAAATTCGGAGGTGTGGACCCATTTTAAACAAGTCGTGGGCCGTGATAATAACATATGTCGGCTTTGTCGAGTGCAGTGCATTAAGTGCGGCACTTGTTGCATTATTCATTTAGATTTCTGTAGTTCAAACAACTCGCAATTGTAGTCAAGAACGTCAGTTATAACAGCCCACGTATTAAACAGCTGTCGGCTTTAAATCGGTCTCGGGCTCATAATTACATTCAATGTGTCAGGCCGGGCTCGGACACAACGTGCACGGGTCGGGCTTGATCCTAAGCTCTACTCGGGTCCAGCCGCGACTTTACTAAGGTTCACCCAGTGTGAGCAGCAGGAGGACGGTTACCTCACCTCCCAGAACATGGCACTGAATCACTGGATTAAAACTGATTTAGGGACTGTCATCAAATTACTTAGCATAACTATATTAATACAAAATAATTAGCAGTTATTTCAGTATCTTCCATGTCATGGGGCCCAGTGACTCCAGCAGCAGATTCTATTAGTAAACTGGACGAATGAGACACAGCTATGTTTATTGTACTTTAGTGCTTCCTCTATTTTATATGAATATTAATATGCAGAAATCTTTTCTCTTTATCTTTTCTCAATAGCTTCCATGTCATGTGACGCACTGACTTCTGAAACAGATTCTGTGTCCATCAAAAATATATAATGATAAAGAAAATAATGGTAAAAAAAATTCTCTAATGCTCAAGAGGTTGACATATTATTAAGCAGCCATGTCAACTTCTCCACTATTTTGTCTCATGTCTTAGATTCTGATTCTGAAATGTTTATTTATTTATTTATTTATTTATTTATTTATTTATTTATTTAGTTTAATCTCACCAGTAGTCACCATTTAAATAGTTATTTTTCAAAATTTTCTTCCAGGGGGGCATGCCCCCGGACCCCCCTAGTGTTGCTAGGTTACCATAACAATCTAAGGGAAACACTGTGTTCTAAGAATTTTGGACGTGTAAGGCAAACTATTTCTTTCTTACCTGAAGCCAACAACGGAAAAAATAAATGTAAAGAGAGACGTAGTGGAGCCGTATATTTTCCTGCTTTTTTGTCCTTTGCTAATCACACCTATGACTAGGCATGATAGCCATGTTCATCATAATGTGTTGCTTTTAAGTAGCTGGGAATATGATTAAAAGCATGTAGAAATGTATAAAATGGTATTCAAATCAGACCACTTTTTTGTGTCCCCCCCTACTTTTCAAACCAATGTTACGCCCTTGTTCGGTGTTTTTTTAAAAAAAAGAAAAGTCGTTTTTGTCTTATTTGGCTTTGTGTGTAGGTAGGCTACCAGACGCTCGGCTGTACTACGTATACAGCGTGTGTAGTCACGTGACTCCACGCCATCCAGTCTGTTACAAAAAGGGAAAGAGACGGTGAGACGGAGAAAATGAAGCGCGCCGGTTCAAAAGATGAAGTGGCTGCTGCTGTGGCTGCTGCGGCGGGTGTATGAAGGTAGATTTGTGTCTTCATTATTCAATCCAAAAAAAAGTTGCTTCAATCAAAATGTATATTTTCAATTAAAAAAACCTTCACTTCAATCAAAAAAACCCTTTTTAATCAAAGAAAAAAAGTGTTTGATTGCAAAAATAGAGTTGAGACTCAAAAAAATGCATTTGAACACTGTTTTTCTTTGATTGAAAATGTTTTCTTTGATAAAAGTGAAGGTTTTTTTGTTTGAAGCAACTTTTTTGATTGAAGTAATGTTGTTTTGTGTTTCGGACACATATTGTGGGTATGACATTTGTGTCATTATAATTCAATCAAAAAAAAAGCTGCTTCAAACAAAAAAAAATATTTTCAATCAAAAAAAATCACTTCAATCAAAAAAAAGACTTTTTCAATCATAGAAAAAACGTTTTTGAATGCAAAAAATTTTGGGACTCAAAAAATTGCATTTGAACACTTTTTTTTGATTGAAAATGTTTTCTTTGATTGAAATGATCTTTTTTGTGTTTGGGCCATATTATGGGTGGGACATTTGTGTCTTAATTATTCAATCCCAAAAAAGTTGCTTCAATCAAAAAAAATATTTTCAATCAAAGAAAAAACTCAAATGGAAAAATAAAAATCATTTGAAGTGTTGTTTTTTATTGAAAATATTTTTTTTCGATTTGAAGTGATTTTTTTTTTTGAATGAAGTGAAAAGAGTTTTGAAGTCTTTTTTTACATTAGTATATATATATATATATATATATATATATACAATTTGAGACTTCCAATAGTTATATCAGTTAGATGATTTAAGGCAAGGGAAGTCTGGCTCAAATATTAAAAAGCAAACAAAGATTGTAGAGAAAGATTATTGAGACAAGTGCCCTGTCTATGTAACAGTTTGACCATTTCCAACTTAACTTGACCATTTCAATACTTATAACATGCAGCAAAGAACTCAGATAAGAAAAACAGTAAGACTTATAAGACATCCATTTTCATGTAAACACAGCTATTTTCATAAGTACACTAGCAAAAATAAGTCAGTAAACATAAACTCAAGCCCTTGAATTGGCTACACTGCAAAACGTTGTGATGGCTAATGTATTAGCAATGACATCATGTAGTTTAACCTGTAATGTATAAAGTAAACCCTGGCAACAGCCATCCTGTATGGTCACCTGTGTGAGGTTCCCGTTAAAGTCCTCATTGCCAGTTTTCTCTGGAGGTCTGGAACAAAAAGTCCTCGTTATCTGAAGATTCAATATGAGGAGTCCTCCTCCTCAGTCCTTAAATTGATATACGAAATGACGAACCTCTTCTGGCATTGTACAGAATCTCTCTGAGTTGTTTAACCACCTCAGGTGGGAAGTCTCTGAAGATTTGGTTCCGTTGACCCTGGCACATAAAATTCTTGATGGACATCGCCTTCTGCATTATGTCATCATAAGCATGACAATGATGCATCCTCGCTATCAAATGTCGCGGTGGTTAATTGTCACCAATCTCTGTGGGCTCAGTCAGCTTCTTATGTCTCTTCGAGGTTTAGTACCACTTTTACCTCTGGACCACACAGACCCTCGTTTTTTGGCCCCTTTCTTTGCCTGCCCAGAAAGTTTCCCAACTTTGTCCTCCAACTCCCATAGCGTAGAGCCGCCAGCCGAGTCCACTAGCTCCTTCAAATTTAGGTTTTTACGAGTCCATTTGAGCTATTAGCGCCAAATAATGCTGTTATCTCCCCTCTCAGTGTAATGGTGACCTAGGAGATAATGGCCACAAGTTTGTTACAAATATCTGACTCGAGGAGCACTAGGTCTGAGTGGAGAAATGTTATAGCCTCCAGCACATCACTGTTGTCGGCTTCTGGAACGGCCTCTCCAGCATATGCTTCTTCAGTTGAGCCCAGGGCCTCGTTTGAGCCTGTTTTGTTGCTCATGTCCAACATCCTATTGTGTTTTTTCAGCATTTTTCCTTGGGTTCTTCTTCCCTTAGCTTCCTCAAAAGCTTCACGTACCCTTTCGGTTACTTTCCTCAATTACATTTCATGTGTTAAATCATGTTGAATCTTAAACTTAATGTTTGTAGGAGCTGCTGGTGAGTGCGTCCTACTCGCTCATCCCTCGACTGTCCCCCCCCAATATTTGCCAACATCTTCATTAAAAGGAGGAACTACGCAGATGTTTTTACTCAGATCAAAATTGGCAGACTTCGCAGCAGCTTTAGAGGCCACACCAGGCTCTAAGTTGCACAACGAAAACTCAAGCTTTTAAGTTTCAAGATCATTCTGCAGCTGTAGCTCTTTGTTCCTCACGGGCAGCTGCTGCAGCTCAACCTCCAGCTCTTTTGGGAGCCTACGCCACAAAACCCTGCTGCCATACTCATCAACACTCTCACAGAAGAACTGTAATGTAACTAGCACTACTACAGAAGACAAAGTTACCCAAACACCCATTAAGCCAACATCTAGAGGATAAATCTTAATTTAGTTCGGGTTAAGGCCCCCACACACTGCCCAGACATCCAATTTCCTTATCCGACCACTCTCCGACCACTCTCCGACCACGACCTCCGAAAACGAAACTTAACTATTTCAGATAAAAACAGCTGCATACTAAACATGCAGCGAGGCATTACCAAGCGAACACAAATTAATTCGTCCTGAACGGACATAACAGCTAGTCTCGTGCCAGTACTGCAAAACATGAAAACGGGGAATGATGGGACGGAGTGCATAGAAAAACAAAGCGCACACAGTATTCCGCCCTACCACACACCGCGATGATTCACTAGCACACCGCCAATCAGAACGGCCATTCAGCTGGCACACAACCAATCAGAGAATCCAATGGCTCAGACGTCCGACAGCCCACCTCCTCAGACTTTGCATGCTGAGTCGGAGCCGACAACGTCTGTGCGGCTCCGAAAGCTTCCGACACAGCTGAACACACCGAACAGAAATGTTCCCGACCTTGTCCGAGTCTCTCCAAACGCTTCAGACGTCCAACGGTTGGGCTGGTGTGTTCCTGCCTTTAGGGTTAGGGTTACATAACATAGCACGGTGGCGCGGCTGTTCCCTCCGTGCTGACTGACAGGCGCTCCATTTATTCTTATATCTTTGCTTTGTTTGTTTTCATATATGTTTTTTCCACTTTGTCAAGTGTCCTTGGGTACCCTGAAAGGCGCTATATAAATTAAATCTATTATTATTATTATTATAATTAATATAAATAACAAGTTGCAGTTTAAAGTAGCGATCTCAAAGATTTCCAGAAGTGGCAATTGCAGGTGTATTTATGGACCTCCCTCTTTGCCGGGGAGATTCAGTTTGACGTGTGTCAGTTGTCAATTGGGAGATGTACATGAGCGAAAAGGGAATGATGTCTTTTGAGATGGTAATCATAACACTTTCTATTTCCTGAATAAAAATGGTTGCTATAAAAGTAACGTTATGTACATAGGGTTGACTGTTGTCTGCTGAATTGGCATGTGACAATGTCTACAGTGAAACATTGTGTTGGACGATGGACATCTTTGTTTATGAAGGCTGGCAGCCTGTCCCTTCAGTGTTGCAATAAGGCAACAGTTGCATATTAGCTCACTACTGTAGCCAACATTGTTTCCCATCATTGCTCTGTCATGAATCTCCAACTGTGTCCCCCTGCAGATGAATCTCCTGTTACTACTGACATACATCCCTGTGCCAGGTTTAAAAGTGTTTTCCTCTCTGCACCACATGTCCCTGACTTAGCTTTGTTCAGCCTCATATGCATAAAACAACGTTGGCCGAGAAAATAGCACAACTGAGAGAAGCAGCAGCCGACGGAAAAATAAACAATGCTGCCACAAATTTAACCAAGTGTCTTGGGTTTGCCTGTCAGTAAAGGTTTAATAGGAAAATAATAAATGGGACATGGAGACGTAATGTCAGTGCACTGAGTAGCAACATACTTCTTTTCATTTCCTCTCCTCACATATTACAAACGAAAACAACACTGCTTGCCCTACAGCAGCTTCGAGGGTCACCAGTCTCGATTGTGCGCTCTGGTGGCGAGCCACCTAAATTGCAATGTTACGCTGGTCAGGGATTAGTAATCCATGGCTATCAGACATTGGCTGAACCCTAGTACATACTTATTCATTATCTATAATTAGGCTAACTTATTCCGGTCATTATGATGCGAACCAAGCTACCTCTGGCTGACTAACTATTGCTGGGTGAATGCGTCACTAGCTGTGCGCTGCTCCTGATAATTTCAGGGAAAGTCACCACCGACTCCCAGTGTACATCTTTGGTATTACATCAAATGCAACGACTTTTATCAGTGGGCCGTAGGCTCAATCATTATTGTGTTACCTCATTCAGTGACTTAACAGACATTTATCTACATGAAAATCTTCGAGATTATTATTTCAAAGAACATGAAATTATTAAACAAACAACCAAACAAAGGAAAACCCTGAAACAGTCAAACAAACAAACAAACAGATGGGCCGGCCAAAATAAACAAAAGAAGTGCAGCCTCCTAGAAATACCTACCAGGGCCGATGGAGCTGTGTCCTTTATTACCACTACCAGGATGGGGCAGAAGCCTTTACAATAGTTGAATACACATGCAGGTATGATTGGCTGTCATAAGCAGGACTGTAAGCATGTGATTCTGCAATCACAGGAAAATAAGGTGTAACAAAATATTAGCTAAATGTACAAATGTCCATAAAAACAAAACATTTTAGATATGCATTTCAATTATCCTAGACAGAAAAAGGCTAGGGAGAGCTCAAACTCAAGCAAGTAATAAAGTTAATTAACAATAGTACAAACTCTTTAATAGAACCTCATGCACACTCAAAAATACAAACATGGGACTTTAAATTACTAAATTGCATTTGTGCAATGCTCCAAAGCACAGACAACAGGATGATTAATCACTAAATGGAAATCAAACAACAAATGACTTGTGCCCACTACAGGGGTATTAGCATTAGCTAGTTGTAACCATGCTAACTTAACTGTTCAGTCATATAAGAATATGGGTCAATATAAACATGATACACATACAGTCTGATATGACTTAGACATGAGATTCATATGGCGGTACAAAAAGGAAAGAGAAACTCACCCAGCTTGAGCATCCGACATGTTACTCTCTGCTTTGGTGGCAGGAATAGTTGAATGCAACTGTTCAATGTTCAGTTCACAAATTTTAAAATGAACTAGTTCAGTTTGTAGTTCATAATTCAAAATTTTGAATAAGTTCACAGTTCCAAAAATGAACTAGTTCATAGTTCTTTTTTTTTTTCAATATGTTGATGCGAGCTATTATTTTTCTAAATTATTGCCACAGCCCATATAGAACCACAGACAGCAATTATTTTATCAGTTTTCATACTGAAACTGCAGCTCTCCCACAATATACTGCAAAAACCAGGTTATCCAGCTGCAGCTGGGAGATGAAGACAACGGAGCCGCTACTGTACACTGTTAATGTGATTTGGGTGGTAGAGGATCTCTTTTGATTTTTTATTCACTTGCACATACCTTGAAAGGCTCGCCGGGTGCTTTAGTTCAATGTGCCGTTACAGGTTTGCGGTACAGGATAGAGTACAAATTAAAAATTGAAAATAAAATAATACATAAATAAGTAAATAAATAAATAATTAAAAAAAAGAAGAAGGGGAAAATAAAATGATAAATAAATAGATAGTTCAGACAGTGGCTTCAGGGAAAAAACTTTTCAGAATGACTCAGTAAGGTATTACCTTTTTTGTTATTTAACAAAATCTGAAATTTAAGCAAAAAGCTCAGTTCCAGGAGAAAAGGAGCAAATTTAGGTAGTGATTTTGCAAATTTTTGTTTGTGAATAAAGCATTTTGCATAGGATAACAAAGTTCATCATGTGTTCAAGAGCATTATCTTCTGGGTTAACATAGCAAATAACATGTTTAAGGGTAAGAGAATGGACAGAGTTAGCAGCATCAAAAAAATGAGATTCAACATCACTCCAAAACTTTTTAGATACATCACAATAAAAAAACAGATGTGAAGCCTTCATTTGTTTTTGCCTCCATGCTGAGCACATTGATGACGCATGCGGCGATGCGACTCAGTGGTGGCTGGTGTTGCCAGTGTTCTGTCCGTTTAGGACGGATTACTCTGTGTTCGTTCGGTAATGCCTCACTGCATGTTTAATATGCAGCTGTTGCTGTCTGAAATAGTTAAGTTTCGTTTTGATCGAAAGTAAAGCGAGTTGCACAAACCTCTCGTCCAGCGTCTTTTTTATACACAACAGCCAGATTGGGTGTTTTTCCGCTACATATTAAGGCCTGTTCACGGTGTGTTTTAGCCGGTTTTTGCCTGGAAGGCTCGATGGGAATCTGGCACTGTCTTGAACGAAGTTAAACTGTGAGAACGCGCCGTTCACAAATGCCAGAATGAACGCGTTCACAATAACGTTCATCAGGCAGAAAACAGTACGTTCAGTTCACGTTCGCCCAAAATATGAACGCGTTCATGAACGATCGTTCATTGAACGCGTTCAGGCAAAACACTGTTGAAAGGAATGTCTACTTTTCAAGATCAGTGACAAGGATTAGTAGGGCAGCTGAAACGTGTCACATGCAACATAATGGAAGTGACAGTTATGTTCTGATGTTAATCATGGACATGCCAATTTCATCTCAAGAAACACACATGAAAGTACCAAACTGTTTTGGCTTACAAACAACTGAAATTATGTTTGATCGTGTTTGATCATTGAGCCAGAAGTTTGATTCAAGGGGGCGGAAACATCATGAGTGAGAGCAAAATGTTTAAAAATTGCTAAATTTAGCATTAACTAGACCCTAACCCTGCAAAATATTCCCTCAAAATAAAAAAGGAAATAACAACAAAAACTCATACCATGACTTTTACATTATTGATAAAAATGCGAACATGATATCATACAGGACATTTTATTACATTAACTGAGATTACTTTATTTGGTTTTAGACATTTTTCATCAGAGCACATACTGGGGCGGCAATAGCTCAGTCCGTAGGGACTTGGCTTGGGGACTTGAAGGTCCGACTCGGACCAAAAAAGTACGATGTGGACTGGCAGTTGTAGAATGCTAGTTCACATTCTGGGCATTGCCGAGATGCCCTTGAGCAAGGCACCGGGCTCCATCGCATGTATGGTAGCCCCTTCACTCATCTCCTCTACACTGTGTGTGTGTGTGTGTGTGTGTGCGCACCTGTGTGTAATGTGAATGGAAAAAAGAATTTCCCAATTTGGGATTATAATAGTATATAAAATTAAAAAATTAAAATAAAAAATGGCTGCATTTCTTTTTTCCTAATAAGCTTCAACCTTCAATTATAATGCTTTCACAAACAAATGCAATGTATGTCATCTCAAAAAATACCACAGGATTATGTCCTTATTCCTGTGACTAATACAGTCACATAGTGCACCATGACAATCAAATTGCTGATGTATATTTTGATGGACAGGGTTGGGTCAACCCAGTCTGGTCTCATTCAGGATTCTTCATTCAGGGCCTTTCTGTAAGCTTTCACCATTTGTGTGTAGATTGATTACAGTACCTATGGAGGGCTTGTTATCAGTTCTGTGAATGTGGATGGAGCCGAGTTCAGGAGGACCTCTCGCTCATGCCGAGGCGTTAGTGTTTAATGAAATTGTGTCCTGTCTGACGTATAGGGTTGCAGCCAGTGTGCAATCCAGTGCCTAGTCACCGCAGGAGAAAATGGGGTTGCCAGAGGTTAATCAAGTGCAATTTCTTTCTCACTCTCCTAAAGTGGAGGATATTTCCTCTTCGACTTTGAGGCGTGTGCTTAAAGAGCCATACACTCTACATACTGTATGTGTCTAGACTTCAGTGCTTCAAAAATAAACTACTGTGTTTTGTAGTTCTCTAAGCATGCATAGTTTCAGTCTGCTTTATTACGGTCATGTTTGCGCTTATATGCACTTAATAAAATGACAGGAGCTGCTGTTAATTTAGATTTTTTGGGAATAAATACTGTCATAGGTAACCTGATTTCATAGTAGATCTGCCTTCCTAGCCGTGGATGCAATGTATAATACAGTATAGCAGATGGGTCATCCTCATAAGACAGAAGCTGTTCTGACTGACAACACAGACATGACTCAATGATATAATATTGATGCCAATGTAAAAACTTAAAAATTGAGTATAAAAATATTAACATCTGATACGTGGTTATTTGAGGACCTTTCAGAATCAGAATCCCAATGTTTGTCAAGCTCGTCCTTATTCCAGCAAGGTAAAAGACTGCAGCTTAGGCAAAGGTAAAATCCAAACATTGGGTTGCTCCCTTGTAGTCTTCTCTGTGCATCCGTTGTTGCTTGGAACTGACTGCGTTCAGGTGCGCTATCAGTCAATGGAAAAAGGGAGTTTCAACCTGAGGAACTGTAGCAACCAGGCATCACGTACTGGACACTTTACACCCTTTCCTTTGTTTACCAGGCTTTGTTAGTGCAGGGAGGCTTCATGTTAGGCTTTCGTCTTCATGCATGCCGCTCTATTGTTAAAACCATTTCCTTAGGTCCCAGCAGCTACATTTCCAAACATCATACAGGGCATCCTTTTTGCATAATTCAGTAATGTCACCATCTTCTTACCTTATTGACAACCATTATAAGTCTCTATGTATAGTGTCAAATCTAAATATTCAAATTTACACTTTGAAAACCTTTTACTGGTTTATTTATTTATTTAAGTTTTATTTCCACATAGGATGGTGCTAAAACTGGTTAATGGTATTCAGTTTTTTTTCTCATAACTTTAAACCTTTCCCTCACAAAGTAAGATCATTTGAATATTGATATTCCTTTGATGTCATAAACTGAATGTCTGCTGTTGTCTGTTGTAAAAATATAAATAACAAAAAACTGCAAAGGTATGCTACTTAATTGTATTACATTGGAATGATTTAAATGTGAATACACCTAATTTCGATTAAAGAAAAATGAACCTGATTTGAATTGTAACACTCAATTTAAAATCACACAAATAACAGGTTGTATGGCCTAGAATACAATGAGTTGTCAGTTACACAGTGGTGCCATTTAGGTGCTCTTTTCTCCCACTGTTGGTTATAGCCAGCTGTAGATTAAGACACACAGAACATTAGGATTCATGGGCATGTTTATCTCTGTCAGAGCGCAAGCGGGGTTTATGGTTTCACACTGGCAGCTCTGCAACTGACAAGAGGAGCTGTAGTAAAGAGGTTTAACACCAACATGACAGGGAGGCACAGACACATGTAGCAGTGACTCTTTGGATATCCTGTTTAAGCTCAGTTGCTAGAACAATCTTATATCAAAATTAATTTCCCCCTTTTAATGATGATCTCTTTACTTGTATTGATAGTCATACTAATGCGGATAGAAAGAACAGACTTTCCATTAATACTAAGCAAGCATTTTTCGAATCCCAAATTATGCAATCTGTGATTTTTTTTGTTATTTTTCAAAAGTAAGTTACCCTGTTAACAGAGTGTGTAGAGGTGACAGTTATGGTGTCAATGATATTGATTTGCAGAGATATCCACTGCTACGTAGCAAGGTATGGGCCCGTCCTAATATTTCATTTACAGCACTGAGTATAGTCCTCAGTCCATCATCCTCTGAACACCACAAGATGGAACCTGCAAAATGCAAGCTGCCTTGTAGCCTGTTCCTCTAAACACAAGAAATCATCTTACATACCATTCACTACTAACAGAGATGGACTGAAAAGACTTGTGTGAACAGAACTCAGTTTGACACAGAAGTAGCATGTGTGAATGTATTGATAATATTAAATAGCCACAAATACAGTCCCTACTCTACTGAGAACCATAATAGTTCATCAAGTCCGGTGATGTGGTCATGCCTCAAGTGGAACACTAATTAGACCTAATTCGCCCAGTTATTAACTGTCTTTCGTTGTACCTAACTATGAGATCTTTCTCTGTTTTGATTGGCAGCTATGAATATGACAATGTCATCATTCAATATGGGGCTCGTCAAGGGTCAATTCTTGGTCCTCTTTGTACATGCTCCTACTAGGGTTCATCATTTAGCGATATACTATCTCATATCATTCCTACGCTGATGACACACAGTTATACACATCTGTCTAATATGACTGTTATTGACCTCATTCAGTACATTGCTGATATCTGATATTAGATGATGAGAACAAAACAGCTGAATGAGGACAAAACAGAGATACTTTTAGTATGTCTGAAGGTTCCGTGGCACCACATTCTCTCTTTGTCTCTGCTGTTGGTAAAACCATGTGAGCATGCCAAAAACAATCATCAAACAAAGGTCTCCTAACCACACCTAGAATTACTTCTAAATCAGCGTTTAATCACTACAGTCCTACACTCTGGAATTATCTACCACAAGAACTAAGGTCTGCTACAACTGTGTCTTCTCTTAAAAGCAGACTAAAAACATTTATTTTTGCACAAGCTTTTGGTTAGTTCCTAAATGATTGGTTCATCAGAGTAATTATTATTAATGATAATTACTCTGATCAATACTACTATTACTACTGCTACTAGTGATAATAATTATTATTACTAGTTGCAGTAGAAATAGTAGTATTGATATTTTGATTATGTTGTTGTTATTATTATTATTCCCTTTTAATATGATAACAATTTTAATTGATTCCTTTTTATTGTGTTACCTTCTCATCTTGTGTTTTTACATATATTTTCCTATATTATAGTTTTTTATTGTATTTTATGTGATTTTATCATTGTGTTTACTTTTTACTTGTATTTTTAAGCTCATTGAGACTACACATGGTATGAAATGTGCAACATAAATAAACTTGACTTAAAATAATCTAGGATGCGTAATGAAACTAACTGTATGAAACTTGTTCTGACATTGCACTTTGACATTGTTGTTTCTGGCAGTTGCAAAAGCATGATCAAGAAGATGAAGACATTCCTTCCAAATGGAGATCAGAGGAGGAAATGGCAGCAGAAGCTTCAATTATGAGGAAACAGCTTGAGAATCCCTAAACGGTAAAAAAAACAAATAAATAATGGGGAAAACATTTGTTTTGTCACTGATACAAAAAAATACCATGGTTACGTGGCCACAGATAAAGGTAATTTTAGGAATAAAGTGACTTTGGGTGATGAAGTGGAGATCAGCCAGGAAATAAAAAAAACATATGACAAAACTCTATCTAAGGGATGCACTGAATTTTTAAGCCCCCAAGTAAAAAACAACACATTTGGTATTCGGGCGAAGGAGTAAAAAGGCAGAAATTTTTGACTGAAGTTGTATGAGAACTTAATGCACCCTGGAGTATTATTATACAGACTAGCCATAGGTCATAATGCTTTTGTCCACAGGTACCACTAGAATCAACAAAAACTTACATTTTACATTGGTTGCTTTGAATAACGTCACGGGATCATATAGGGGAGATGCATGTTATATCATCCAAGCTGTCTTCCCTTGATCAGTATTTAATTTCAGCTATGACCAGAGGCGCCACCAGGGATTTTGGGCCCCATGAAAAGAAATCTAATTGGGTCCTTGTATAGGCCGGCGAAAACCATTGATGCCGTTTTACATAAAACTATGTATTTTAATTATATTTTTGACTATCATTCCCATATTTGTGGAAAAAAAAACATGACAGTTCCTTGGTTACTGGTCACTGTCTCCCTTGTAGTCCCGCATTCAGGTCTAATTTATCTCCACAACTGTAGACTCACAGGTGGTGGCATTAGATTTGGGGTGAAAAAATACATATATAAGGCTATATGGTTGTTGCGATTTAATCTTCTGATTTCCAGAAAATATAAACATTTCCCTGATTGTACTGAGAGTTGTATTGAGTCACACAGTTTGCATGTACCAGAAATGTTCTCCTCTGTTCCTACTGCAAAGCAGGAAGGTGAGAGTCCCAAACTACTGACCAAACATTCTATTTTAGTGATATCTGAATTTGAACTATATTATACACACATACATGCTCTTTTTATTTCATAACTGTTTTTAATACGTGAAAATCATTCTGAAATAAATATGGATTATGGGCCATTTTTATTTTATAGGGGGCTGACAGACAGCTGCTGCTGCTGCTGATTATGATGATGCACTTGACGTATCTGTTCGACCGACATGTATATTTTGATTATACTCTGCCTCATTGATCACCGTGATCTTAAAGTTGGAATTATTCTCCACCTCAATACTTAATGAGGGATGAGATGAGGATGAGGAACCTGCTGCTGCTGAAACTGAGCTAGATTCATGGCTGTCTGACTGTCTTCAATCTTTACGACTGCTGACATTAGCTTTAACTGTACTTAAAGGTGCAGTTGGTAACTCTTATAAAAGTAACTTTTTGTCAAACTGTCACTATGTAAAGACAGCATTACATGAAACTAGTAATCGCTAAAAAAAAAAGTCCCGCCTACTGCTCCTACTGCAAATTGCCAGAATCCACCGTGACCCAGTGCCATAGAGAGAAAGAGTTGTGACACTATGTGTTGTCGCCCCCGGGGCAGTCATGTGGTTCATGTAAGCCCCAATAGTTCCAAAACACAGGCTGGGTGTAATGTTCTTCTATGGGACAGACAGCAGTGATTGCGTTGTTGAATGGTAAATATATAAAAAAAATCACACACCCAATTACTTTTTCAGCTGTCATTTCATTATTGCATTTTTGTTAATGTCATTTTTGCATTTGGAGAGGCAGGATGACAACGAAAAGCTGTATATTACTTAGATAAGTTTGACATTTTTGGAGGGAAAAGCTTAGTGTGTCAAGGCCGGTGAGGCCAGGAAGGGTTGTGGACCCAGAAGCAGACTCAGGAGCAAAATGATAGTTAGG
Organism: Diplodus puntazzo; assembly: GCA_963678695.2. Lineage (NCBI taxonomy): Eukaryota > Metazoa > Chordata > Actinopteri > Spariformes > Sparidae > Diplodus > Diplodus puntazzo. The sequence continues at coordinate 33,218,122 of OZ023157.1, read as the reverse complement.
ATATTAGGATACAACAGTTCAAAAACACAGGCAGTACAGGCCAGGCACGGGCCGCAGGATAAAAAAAATCAAATAAGTCAAAAAACTCCTGGCATAAGTACAGGTAGGGCTCAGGTGATAATCCGGGGTCAAACAAGTGAAGTGGTCAATAAACATGCAGGCAGAGTTAGGCACAGCAGAGGTACAGTCAGGGTTGAGGCAAAATCCAGGGGTCAAAAACAGGCAGACGGTACACTGGCAGGGAGGGAGAACACAGTCAGCAGAACAAAGGGCTTGGCAAGACTCACGTGATTCAACAGAAACAGGTTGGCGACGGATAGGCAGACAGGGCAAAGGCATCCAAGATCATCAGGCAAAGTCTTAGTCAAAAAACAAGCTTTTCATTTTAGGGCAACTGAGCTGTATTATTGATTCCGGTGATTTGGCTAATAAATTCCGATTCAGCCATTAGCTTACCTTCGTGGTAGCACTAAGAGGTCTGCCGTGGTCCGTTCAGCATTCACCCAGTAGCTAGCTCACTTCTTCTAATGAAAGTGGCCACCCCCAGGACCACAGCGTGAAACATGGTCATGTTAAGGTTAAGAATATTACTAGAATATTTAGGATTAAGCCATACACATATTATCAAAACTATTACAGAATAAAAACTAATTTACGCTTGTATGCTTGGGTCTATCGGTAAGTGCAGAGCTATTAAGATTTTTCTCTGTGGCTCTGGGTGAGTGCACAGAGTAAGAGTACGGGTAGCTGTATCTCAACCCAAGTAATTTAAAGCAACACCATGGAAGTCTTGCTCTCGGGGTCCCCCTACAGCCGGGAAACAGTATTGTCTTCTACTACTGTTGTAAAATCTGTTGCGCTCACACCAGGGGATACATGTGCATTTGTTGTCAAGTCAACATACCCCGAACTCTGCAGAGGGACTCAGGACTGAGCAGACTGCCTGCGTAACTTGTAGAATGTCTTCCCAGGTACAGTTGCGTAATATCAGCATGTCTTATGAATATCATGTCTTATGAATATTTTTGATTTTTTTTTTCAAACACCAAAAGATTGCATAGCTCACGTTTACCAGCAAGCGTCATTAGTAACCTAGCCTAATACAGACTACTGTTTTACAGAATGGACATGCTAATTCAATGCAATGTTGTTTGTAGCAGGTAGCATGCCATAGCCTATACTGTCAATATAATAATATCAAGCTACCTACAAGCTATGAATTTGCAAAGTTGAAAAATCAATTGGCATTATAGCCTGAGGCAAGACACTTTCACCAGAAAAAAAAAACAAAAAAAAACTAGCAGCTAGCGACTAGACTCCTGTTTGGCTCTGTAGCTAACAATCATCTGAAACAACACAATCACCTCAGAAGCTATGAACACAATGATAATACTGCTAACATTCCTCCTCTCATACTCTCTACATGTTTCGTAGACTAAACAGTTTAGCTCAAACATTAGCGATTTCCATGTCATCGATTGCAATAATCAAATCAGAACGAGAATGCTATAGCTTGCGCTAGCATGCTAACCATTAGACAACTAGCATGTTAGTGTATGGTAGATGCCAGATTGATAATTTGGTCCTCCCCTACTAGCATCACTTGACTCATGAAGATAAATGGAGGACCAGATAGCTTCCGTAACATAGCCAGGCAGACGTATGCAGGCAATGTACTTACTGATCCATCAGCATGAGGGCTAAGCTAGCATCTGTCGGGAAGCCTTCCTCCTTCTTTAGCTCAGGCCAGCGTGTGAACGCTGCACCAATATTGATCCTCGTCCGGCCTCTGTTTTTGTCACTCTCCCTTTTGCTCTTCCTAGTCTCCTCTGACAAAACCTTTGCCTTCTTCGGTTTCGTTGCTGCTTCGGCCATGACAGCAACAGATATACGCTATACCATCTGGCAAACAAACGCTAGTAGTTGGGCTCTGACGGTTCTGGATCGTCCTCGTCCGAAAATGACGAAGTGGGGTTGGGGGGTGGGCGGGGTGAGGGGGTGCTGTAAAGCAGTTCAGTTGTAGTTTATGGGGGTTCCACCCCGAAACCCAAAGTTCCGTTGTGCCAGTAAAAGCGATACAGACCCCATCAGGCTGCGGCAGACGTGTCATTCAACCTATTGTAAGTCGATGTACCATCACAAGGGTCTTGGGAATATATTATGAAGGTCGAAAAACTCCATGGTGTTGCTTTAAGTAATTAACTATTATAACAAAACACTTGTAACTCGTGTTACAGTTATTGAGACATCAATGTAAGGATAAGCATATTTGCATATTTGCTTTTGAGACATGCATGCCTAGTGATTCCAATTTTATATATGTATTTATTTATATATAATTATATTGAAGGTTAGTTTTTAAACTAAATTTCTAAGGGTATTTCAATAAAATAAGGTAAAGTGCTATGTTTGTTTTTTTAAATTTATGCAATTAGAAACAAATCACGTTAGGAATAAGCTTTATTAGATAAATAATGAAATCACAAATATTTTGATATGTACATTTTGAACGATATAAAAAAAGAATCTATGTACAGTATCGCACAATACTCAAAAATGCAAATGCACATCTCAGGCTGTTGGTTGCAGCATTTCTTCCCCACAACCGTGGGCCTTTCCCTGCATCTCTGGGCTGTAGTTGGACAGGATAGGAGGTGCTGTTGGAGGAGCAGCAGTGGCTGAGGACATCACAGATGAGGCTGGAGTCCCGTGTCAAAGTTTGCTCAATACGTGGCGTGCCTGATGTACATCCAATCATTGAAATTGCTCCTAATAATTACAAGATAAAGTATACTAGTACAAATGTTTACTGAGGCTCATAACATCCACAGCTAAACAGCTAACAACTATTACCTGAGATACAATGATAATTGTTTGTGTTTAGAAACAAACTATTACGATTGAGACTACTTACACGTTCAAATGCAGTCCTCTGCAATGCCAAACGTTCGACTCGAGCAATGTCATCTGTACGGAGGTCATCGGGTGTTTGTCCCACACGACGCCTTCTGCCCCGGCGTCCACGCCCCGGCCTGATCCACTTCGTCCACGGCTCCCTCGTTTACCCGTGCTCGTAGAAGCAGCTGCTGGGGCGTGCTCTTCATTTGAGCCCAGTGTCTCAGTCTCAAAACTCTAACCATATCAATAAATAGAAATGTCACACATTTTGCAAGGCAACAAATGTAATAAGTTGCTAATTTACTGGCGTGACTGATATGCTAAGCTAAATACTACACTTTCCGAATGTTATTTTTATCACAAAATTAGACTTTTTATTGCTAAATAAACATGTAATGAATTGAGGAACAAGTTTCTAGGTAAGGCATAGCCATGTGAAAGTCACTGTAAAGCGTTTATATCTAGCTGTGTCGAGTGTAGTTCATGGTATTACCGATTCATGTGCCTGTTGTTTACCTGACCTCTTCAGTCGCGTGCAGGTCGTGTGCGTAACGTGCACGCCAGCCTCCTCTGGGGGAGGGACAGGAGAGCAGGGCAGGAGAGCAGCGGAGAGGGAGGGGGAGGGATCTGAAAGTTGTACTTGTTCAAATTTAATTAAGCAATATTACCCAAGAGGGTGTGCTTTAAGGTCATTTGAGCACGACAGTGATGCGGTCAGGCAGCAAGCAGCACTGAAGTTGTTTGGAGACGCATCTTCGTGCACCTGCAGGGGTGGACTGAACCATTATGTATTGTGAGGGGTGAGAGGGGCCTCAGACAGCCTCCACTATTTTTTTTTTTTAGACAGAGTAAAGTCTCTCATCAGATTTATTCTGCCAATTTTAAGTTAGTTATGACACTAATTACTTAGAAATAAAAAATAAAATAAAATAAAAACAACATTTTAATTTCTGGCCTTTCGAGGACCCCTGGGTAATCAGTCCCAGTTTGACGCCCCTGACTATGGCTCTAGGGATATAGGTGTCAGGCTGTCAAAACAGTCCATCGCTTTGGTATGGATTGAAATATTTCATTAATTACTAGGTGGACTGTAGTTAATGAATCATTAAAGTCTGTGTAAAGCAAGAAATACATTTGTTATGAGTTTGTCACACCACGGAAACATGTGTCATTGACCACTGAGTCAAATTTGAAAGATTAAAACAATTGCCAAGTATATAAAATTAGGTCTCAAAATCCTGGAAAAACAAGCACTTCTCTCTGCTGTGAAACACTGGGGGCGTGTCAGTTAGAGGTGCTGGAGCCACGCCCACACAGGAGGGGAGCTGCCTCCGTGTACTGTAGGTTATGTCTTTGTACAGAACACGGAGTCATCGGATGGACCCAGCCCGACCTGTTTGACCCATCAGAGCCAGAAACTGACTCTGAGTCAGACACTGATAGTGCTCAGCCTCGTTCCTCACAGTCCATGTTTTACATTACACACAAACATAACACCCCAGTCTACATATAAGTCCTTGTCATAGCTATATTGGTGCACATAAAATATTACCTGTGGATTATCATTGTGCTGTCATATGGACTCCGCTCAGGGAATGAGGCCAAATCATGTCATGATTAAATGCAATAACATTTGCTAACATTACATGGGCATGACAGGATGCATGATGTAAAATCATTTTCAGGATTTGCACCTTCAGCAAAATGCATTTAATTGCCCGTGCATTAACTGTAATTATGAGCCCGAGCCCGATTTAAACCCGACATTTTTCTTAATACGTGGGCTGTTATAACGGACGCTCTCAAGCTCCATGTTGCACTGTAGTTGCACACTACACAATATTTCCAAACCACTAATCAGATTAAAGTTACTTATTCAAATCACTGTGCGTTGCTATTATTTTTGTCATTTTCCTTAATAAAAATATATATTTTTGCTTTCTTCTTGCATCTCGGGGAGTGACGTCACGTGCATGAGAAGTCACGTTTCTGCACGAGGACACTCACTCACGTGTAAAACCACACAGCAGCACAAACAACATGGAGGGAGGAGAGAGATGCGCCTTTTATAGCTGGAAATACAGTAATTATTTTGAGTTATTACAAGCACACACACACACACACACAAATGCTTGATCACGGGCCGGCCCAACCTGGCCCGAAGATATTGACGAGACATATCGGCCCGGCCCGCGGTCCGGTTCAGGTCAGGGTCGGGCTCTGGGATGAGAGTACCTGTTGTCGGCAAGACGGTCGCAGGCGGGCACATAATGCCGGAGGCGGAGATGCGAGCATGCGCTGTCGGCGGGACGGGAGGATGCAAGCCGGGGACGGAGAGGGTCGGTTCGGCCCCACTGAACAGCGTCAACGGACTCTTCAGATATCCAGACTTTACCTGGTGACAATTGCTGTGACTATCGGGGGTAAAGTGGACACTGCAGAGACGGGTGTTGGTGGTGATTTTTAACTGTCCACAGTAGCTCCTTTTGACAAAATCGATCCACCGTTTCCTTACGTTGTCGTCCTTAGGAAACTTAAATAAGCTAACGGCTCCGTTACCCTGCACACTGTGGCATCCAGGAAGGATGCAGGAGCGATGTGGAGGAGACATGACTGTTTAGCTGACTGGTTGACTGGTTAACTAGCTGCAAACTATTTTAAGAGATGCTATTCAAGACTCGAGAGCAAGCGGAAAAACCTCCGAAGCTAATGCGCTGAATGTATTTATACTGCTTCCGCAGCAGCAGGGCCAGGTTTACGTAACACGGCCATGATTTCTGACCCGTCCATTAAATCCTGAACACAGAAATCATCAAACACAGTTTGTGAGCCTAGCTCCAAAATTAAATTCTAAATGGTTGAATGGCTTTTTACATGTTTTAAGGAAATACATTTATGACATTTTAATGTGTTTAGAAGAAAATTCCTGAATTTGCTTTACGGACTTTAATTAATTATTAAAGTCACTGATGATGAGATGTTTCATTTAATATGTAGTGATTTTAGTGATTAGTCAAATGAAAATGTCTCAGACCAGGGGCGATTTTAGGGTCAGAGCTTTAGGGGTGCTCAGCACCCCTAAAAAAGGGCTAGCCTCGCCCATGTCTCAGACCCAGAAAGGGTGTGTCCTGTGAACTTTTCAAATTTAAATGTCATCTGTGGGCTAGTTAATGAAATTCAACTTCGTTGCTAAGAGTTGCCTGTTGGGCAATTAGCATGGCATAGCATAATTAGCTAAGCATCAGGTCAAATAAAGACAAAAATCAAACATTGTTACAGACCTCCCAGAGTAAGTTTTCTTTTCTTTTTTTTTGTTTTCTTTTTTTTATGGTAATAAACTTTATACTGCATATAAAATACAAGAAAACATTAGTAGCTTCATTTTCATTTACCTATTACCATAATTATGGATTACAATACCATATTTCCTGCCACAAGCCATCACTTTATACAATAACTCTCTCACCCCTGCCTGACAGAGAGAACTCTGATCTCTCTACTGTTTTGTTGTAAATAGTATTATTGTTTATTGTTTATAGTACATTTTGCACTGTATATATATATATATATATATATATATATATATATATATATATATATATATATATATATATACATTGTGTATATCTTGCTTTCTATTTATGTTATGTACAGAGTGTTTCGTTTTTTTTGTTTTTTTGCGGACCCACTGCTGCTGTGACAAAATAATTTCCCAGTCCGGGATCAGTAAAGTAATTATATTCATTTTTTTTTAAAATACAGGAAAATTCAAAACGGATCAAACGTCCACCCAAGTGAGCTCATCATTTTGTAGAAGATAGTTAAATAAATAAATAAAATGTAATATATATATATATATATATATATATATATATATATATATATATATATATATATATGTATATATATATATATATATATATATATATATATATATATATACACACATTTTACCCAACATTTACATGAATTGATATTTTGGTCTTTCCATGTCAGTTCAGCTCAGTTCACATCATGGATTTTTTTTGGGGAAAAAAAATAATGTTGAAACTTCTATTTAATTCATGAGACCTTGTAAAATCCTAAAGCTGTACTCCAAATACTTTTGAAATCATGGAGTTTTGAAATTTGACCGTCTGAGCTCAATTTCATAATTTTTGTGATTCTCTGTGTATCCTAAACGTCACCAATTACAAATTTTTCGATGGATTGGGTTGAAATTTGTCCTGAACATCCCAGAGGCTCTGAGAAAACTTTCATGAATTTAAATAGACAGTGATTTCTTGATCAGCTATGGCTCCTGTATCTGCACCTGACAAGGTATGGCATCTAAGTTTCCTCCTGACTCTTATGTGTTGCTTATAATCTACCTCTCCTTTAGGTGTAGCACTTTCAACATGAGAAATCTGTGTGTTTTTGTCCTCCTGTTAATCTAAACATGTACCTGCTGACTGTTCACAATCATATGGATGCTGTTATAATGTGTTGTAATTGAGATCCTGATCCACCAAACATCCTGGAAAGTGACAAAGTGACATGTTCTGCTCTAAATGACATAATTGCATAATCACCATCGGTGAATTGGACGCTGTCTGACTCACTCAAGGGGAGGGAGGCTGTTTTCTGGGGAAAAGTCACTTAAGTTTCAGTCGGAAGGGCTGTGGAGATCAACTGTGGAAAAGAATTCATATGCTGCTCAGAGTCATCACAGTCCACGGCTCCTCTGCAGCAGCGCCGGGGTCTCTCCCCTCTCACGCAGCTGCGCAGGCGGCAGGCCGGTGTGTGTGTGTGTGTGTGCTGGCTGGGGCAGCAAGAGCGGATGCTGCGGCCGCTCACTCTGTGGATTTGAGACCGGATAGCTGCCGTTTACTCTGTTTTGATCTGTTAATTCTCTGACTTTTTTAGTCTTTCGCGGTTCCACTGGTACTTTACCGGTGATAAGATGCTGAGTCTAGATCTTCTCGCTCACTCTTTCTCTCCAGATTAGGATGTTCCTCTATCTTGTAAAAATGCACATAGTTCGTTTGATCTTCTCCTTCCCTTTACTGTTTTTACTTAAAATATGTTTGTCTCTGTAGTGAGTTTGTGATAATTTGGTAAAAAATGTCTCTATAAACCTTTTGTATATATGGCTTAAAATAATCTCCCCCTCACTGCATGAGACACAACCAGTAAGATATATGCAAATTGGTACATGGTTACGTCATCAATATGTAAATGAGCGTATGACGTCATCTGGCGACTTTTGGAGCTAGTGCTAGCTACTTTCACTGGAAAAGAGTTGGCAACACTGCTCCCTCGCACAGTGCATACTAAGCAGTTCAAGCTCAAGCTCGAAGTCAATATATTGGCAGTAAATATTGGCACAAAACCTTGGTGGTGGCTGCCCACTCTGAGCCTGGTTCTGCTGCAGGTTTATGCCTCTTAAAAGAAAGTTTTTCCTCTTTGCTGTCGCCAAGTGCTTGCTCATTGTGGGTTCTGTTGAGTTTTCTCTGTAGGTGTCTTGACATTAACATGTAAAGTGCCTTGAGATGATGTTAATTATGATTTGGCGGTAGACAAATATAATTGAACGGAATTGAATTCCAACTTATATCAAGTTCTTACTTCAGTAGAGGGGGGATGCCCTCACAATCTGACAGATTTGGAGCCATAGCCTTAGCCACGCTGCTTTAGGCCTAGACCGCTTGGGAAACTCCCATGATGCACTGAGCTTCTCACCCTCTCTCTCCCTATCTCTCTCTCCCTTTCTCCCTTCATGTATCTTTATTACTCATTGCATAACATTAACTGTATCTGTTCTACCTCACAGTTTGTGCTTCTCCTCTCTCTTTCTCTCTCTCTCTCTCTCTCTCTCTCTCTCTCTCTCTCCTCATGCTGCAGGTATCTCTGACCCCGGAGCAGCAGGACCCAGATCCACCACTACTACTACTACTACAAACATTATTATTATAATTAAAGCTATTATAATTATTATAAATATGTATTCCTATAATAATGTTGTTATATGCTGCCAAGTACTGTAACTATAGGATATATAAGAATAAATGAGACTGCTTGAATGAATGCAACAGTATATACTACTGCTCCTGGTCTCTTCCCCTCCCTCTTTCTCCTCTCTTTCCCCTTATTTCTCTCCTGCTTGCTAGCTGTGGGTTCTGTTGAGTTTTCTCTGTAAGGTGTCTTGACATTAACATGTTAAGTGCCCTGAGATAATGTTAATTATGATTTTGCACTAGACAAATAAAATTGAATTGAACTTCAATCAAGTTCTTACTTCAGTAGAGACACTGCTCCGTATCTTGTTAAAGTTAACGCTGCCCTTCATTCCAGCGTCGACCCAAGCCAGATGGAGGAAGTTCACAGGCTTCGTGATCTGTTTTGCACGCTCTGTGTGTAACACATAATCGCTGTCTGAACTTGCCAATGGTCAGCTGTTGAAGCCACCCAAACTCCTCCTTATCGAGGGAAAGTGCTGCTTGACCGAATGTCCGCACTATTTTGTGGTCATCCAACTTGGGAAATACAATGCAGAAAATTAACATATTTCGCAGGTAGGTGAACTTACATTAAACAGAACAAATCATTGATGATGCAAGTAGTCTGTCTGACTATGGGACGCTGACTTGAATTATTATTTTATTTACTATTAGTAACTATTAGTTACTATTTTCAATTTAACTAATGACATTTTTATTACCCACTTAAAAAAATACCAACCAAAACATGGAATCTCTCCTCATAATTCCAACTCTCAGAGTTGTTCACATTTTCTTTGGTCATGTTGGTGAACATGACAGATCTGTGACTGGTGAGGATGGACAGGTAGCCCATGATGTAGCCCATGAGTTTTGAATGTTCATGCTGCTGAGATCCATCAGGGGCTAAGCATCTCTCTATAAAAGCAAGGAATCTCTGTCTGTCTGTCTGTGTGTGTGTGTGTGTGTTCCTCAAATATCTCTGCGGATCAGGATCAGACTGACCTGAGAGTTTCAACATGGCTGCTGTGTGGTTCAAGGGTGTGCAACTTTGCATTTGTTTGGACTGCAATGATACCGTGAATAAATTATTTCATAAATACTTTACAAATTCTGCGAGAATTGTCCACCGGAGCCACCACAGTCACGTGCGCACCAGAGCCAATCACTGCACACCGTAGCCACGTGTGCACCAGAGCCAATCACCACAGAGCTGAAGCCCACGACATACCTTAAGAAACAAGCAGATTTATACCTGCAGCGGCGCGAGCTGGACCAGGATTTTGCTGGCGGTTCGGCCCCATTCTGTTCTATGCATCTAAACTGACTGTTGTGGATTAATGAGACTAAACAAGTCCGGACTGAGTCTGTTCGGGTCTGAGGAGATCCAAAGACATGCGGACAACAAAGTGGAATCGGAATCTGTGGATGTTCATGTGTAGCTAGCCGCTAGCCAACCCACACGGCCCACCTCCCGAGTCGACGGACTGGACGCACCGGCGCGTCCAAAACCGGACTTAGGGTAAATAATGTCTGCCACACTTTTTCGCGAACGTTGCCGTCACATTTGCTTTGTGTCTGGTGCAGAAGAAACGGTTAAAAATGGGCTTTTGTCATGGAAATGTCCAAGCAGCAAGATTGGTTGTTGAGGAACAGAAAGTTGTCGGAGGGACGGAGGCGGATGAATGACAGGCAACGACGGTCGGTGTACAGACAGCGATATTGAGAGCTGAGAGATTTGTGACATTTAGCGTGTTTGGAGTGTACAGTTAGTGTGTTCTGTAGTATTTGGTGTAGTGTGTTTAGTGTGTAGTGGAGTCGGTTTTTTGTTTAATGAGTCAAAACTATGAGGAGACGGCTGAATGTGGAGCAGGCAGTGCAGCTCTTATTCAGCTGGAAGGAGCTTAGGCAGACCGGAGCATTGCCTGCATTTAAATGTAAATAGTTACATATAACTTTGTAATTTTTTAAAATGTATGCACATATTTAGCAAAGAAAATTTTATATTTGCATTATAAGTAATAAAAAATGGTTTGTTAAACATATTTGTGGTTTTCACATTAAAAAAAAATCTAACTTTTTCTAATCGGATTTTATGTTTTTTTGTGATTTTAGTTCCATTGTGTTAATACAATATGTCAAAATGAAAAAAAAATAACTGTACAGTCACACGTGAGGTTGTGCTGACAATATGGCAAATGGCAAAATCAAAAATAGTCAAAAACTATTTTACCCTGGAATATCGGATTTCACAACAAACCTAAATATCCCTGACGTCCCACCTTTAAACACAGCCTCAAACTTGAACTTAACAAACTTAAGCTCCCACTTTTCTATAGGAAAATGTATTTCCTACGGGCACTGCACTAGTTCTTCAAAACACACCAAGATATATAAAAAATACAGATTGTTAAGAATGCAAGCTACCAAAGAGGAAGGAATACAATGCGGCTTCCTGGTCTGCAGGAAATTGATTGGCTGTGAAAACAGGATGACATGCACCACAAATGTATTAATCTAAACTTCTTTAGATGACAAGATATATATCAGAACATGCAATATACATTTTAGAAAGTACACATTACCAGACTTGAAGACAGTGACAGCATTTACCTGTCTTATGGGCTGAATGAAGGAAGCCCACTCTCAGAGGACCCAGGCTGAGGGGTGGAAGGGAGTTGGTAACTGTGAGTCATAGGAGAGTGACTGGAAGTGGAGTTTTGGTACCGTGAAACAGGGGTGGATGGAAGTGGCCGACTGGTTGTTTGATAAGGGTCACTGGAGGAGGATATGTTGTAATCACTCTTCAAATGATTTCCAAGAGGTACAGGGGTGGAACATTTGTTAGTGTTGGCAGGGGTTGCTGGCATGCACCCTGGGTTCTCCTCAGAGCAGGATGTCAGCATGCACCCTGGGTTCTCCTCAGACTGGGGTGTCAGCATGCACTCTTGGTTCTCCTCAGACTGGAATTTCGGCATTAACTCTGGGTTCTCATGAGCCATGGCTGCTGGCATGCACCCTGGGTTTCCAAGATGTACAAGCATTTGTTGGTGGAATGATCATTGGAGAATGAATTGACATTCATTTCAAGTCTCACAAAAGCCTCCCCCGGAACTCAAAACCCTCTGGCTCATGCTTCAGTACCAGATCAATGGGCTCATCATCCAGGTCTCCAATAGGCGGAACATCATCTTCTATAATAAAATGATAAAGATTTAAATTGCAAACTAAAACCATGTGGTTCCAAATTTAAAACTATTTCATAATCTTATGTGTTTTTTTGAAGGCAACTGGACTTGTATTCTGCGGATATCGTTTCACTTTTTATCCATCTCCTCAGTTTAAAACTGAAGAAGTGAACTGAAAAAAAAAATAAAACATTCTACAAGCCTAGTTGTCTTCGACTAAACAATTAACATGAGAATCTCACAGTCAGTCTATATCATAGCATTTCTGTTTGTTACACAAAAGCCATAACAATAAAAGTACACAGTAGAAAGCTCAAATTCAATTTGTGTAGAGTTAAAAAATTGAATAGGGCATGAAGTTGTAAGCCTTCTTTTCAGAAACCCTTGTTACTAGGGAATCAAAAATAACATTAACACAACTTAAAAGTACCAATGTCATTGGTAATCCCCAGGTCCAGTGTAGATACTATGGGCACATTGGGGTCTGACTTCCGCAGTTCAGAAAGCTCTTTAACAATGACTGCTCTCTTGACTTGCCTCATGATTGGTTCTCGCTCCTGTTACATATATAATGACTTTTTATCATAACATTAAACTGACTTCAGATGAAAAAAAAAACATTATAAGATGTAGAGGAGATATTGCATGTTTTTTTTTTTTGTCAAATTAAAAATAATGAACTTACCTCTGCGGAACCAATGCAATGTACCTCTTGCAAATGTTTAGCAAGGCGGACAAACTGTTTCCTCCCACATAATTGACAGTCCAAGTTTTCTGAAGTTCTGTGGAGGAAATGAAAGACAAAATGAATCCCGGAAATCCATGCAAAAAACATAACAGGATATCTCCCCGTAAATCTGAAAAAAAATATTTCTCTTAATCTTACCGTGCATTCCCATATTTCATGAGATGCTGAAACTCCTGTTTATTTGGAATCGTGTGGGACACTTTAAGGTGTTGCTTCAAATTGCTGAAGTTGGCAAAACACAGTCCACACAGTTTTTCCTTCTGTGGATAATTAAAAATAATACACCAAATGAAGGCTCTGCAGCCTGAGCAAACTATCATAAAGTAAACTCCCTGTTGATATCTACTTACCATCTTGCCAAACAGGTAATGTGGAACGCCTCTGAAACCTGTGCATTTAGAGGGGTTTAAGAAGTGTTTACAATGTTAAAACGGTAGCAAAGGGAGCACATTCAAACAATTATCACCATGCTTTTAACAGCCTTCTCTTCCTGACAATCTCCATTGACTTTATTTCATACACAGCACATGTCCAGGTCATCGTCTTGTTTCACTTACTTACCTTTCTCAGCCATGTCCAGCACCGGAATCCAGACTCCAACTATGGACAAAAAGGCTTGAGGATGATCACCCTCCTATTGACATGGGTATCCCTCCTTCTGAAGCCCTCCCTCAGAGCTCAGAAGCACCATGGGTCCAGTGGAAGACGCTCAACCGCCTGAGAACAGGAACAGGGCGATCAAAAGCTGCCATACCCAGATGGGGCCATGAGACTGGCCAAACCACCTGTGAATGTGGAGAAGAGGACCATTCAATGCAGCACTGCCTTGTCTGCCCCCTACTACCCAACCAGTGCAGGTCAAAGGATCTTGCAGTGTTCAATAAAAATGCAAAGGACTGTGTAAAGAAATGGGAAACTGTCATATAACCAACCAGCTTTAAAGACACAGAAATAAGAAGAACATACTTGCACATTCATGTGCGTGTGTGCATGTGTGGAAGAGTATGTTTTATTATCGTGTAATAATGTATCAGCCTAATTTATAATTAGCTAACATTATCTGACCAACTAAGTTAGCTAACATTGCTGTATGTGCTGTATGTGTGTGTGGGGGTGGGGGGGTGTCATTCATGAATACTATGTGAAAGATTATGTGTTATTATCATATAATAATGTATTAGCCTAATTTATAACTCGCTAACATTATTGTATGTACTGTATATGTCTATGTGTCATTCAAGCAGGATTCACAGGATCTCATGCATGACGTGTGGCATGAACCCAGCAGCTGGATTTTAACCATACAGCACGGTCTCTGATTTTTCATGTATTTTAGAAACTGTGCAAAGGAGTTCACCGTGACCTCTTGCGTCCACTATATGCTGCACCAGAGCATCCACTAACTACACATTCTGGAATATAAGGAGTAGACCGTGTTATGAAAATTTCATGTAAATCAAAACTTACTTCTGTTGCTAGTAGGAGGGGGAATGACTATATCCCTTAATTATGATGTAGAAGTCTTATGGGCAGGACTCAATGCTGTATGTGGGAAAGATGGGACCATTTATAAAGAATTTATAACAATTTCCAGTTTCATGGCAAATAAAGTGTTTCCACATCCAATGAGAACTAACAATCTTCACAATATTCCATCATCAGGCCAAATTTGAGGATGGTGTGCTTAAATGTTGGGCAAATTTGAACATATGGACCATGTATCACCCCGGACATGATGTTTGAGGCAGATCTGCTCATCTGGCTCATACGAGTACATCACATTCACAAAAAGTACATTTCTCCTCCCACTATGGGGACCTTTGCACAAAACTGAATATTTGATTGTAATGTGTTCTAAATTGTAAAACTGTCAAGAGTTTTTGAGCAAATTTGAAGAGTAATACAAACCTGACCAGTTCAATTAAGGTCCTTGAAACACTGGTTCTTGCCCCCTAATAATTACATGCATTTCAAGAGGGCCTTGTGATCAGGCCTGATTTATAACTTCTATTTTCATAGCACTCACATTTACAAAGTGCTTCACATACAGGATAAGTCAAGTCAAGTCCTTAAGTACAAACAGGCATACAGACAAACATTCATCACACGTACATTTATACAAACACAAGCATGATGCACAGACATAATTTTTAAAACACTAGTCTATAGAAATTAGTTTAAAACGGAGCATAGACCATAGAGTTTAATTGCTGCAAAATGATCGCCTCTGGATTTGAAATGTGAACTGGAAACAGATAAAAGGCCCCTAATCAGATAATTGTAGAGGACCGACCAATATAATAAGGGCTCCCATTTACCTGCCCTTATAGCAGATACTTGCCAAATAGAAAATATGCCCGCATTTGGCGCTTGGTGAACCCTATTTCTGACTCAGACATATTCTTACAACTAAATTCACACTGATTGTACTTATATAATTTATTTCAAACAACAAAACTTCATACTGTAGGCTTTGTAACACATGGCATGGGCTGGTTCGGATTAACTAGCTATTTAGTCTGAATGCAAACTTTCATAGGCCCCGGTGTAAACCTGTTATGCACCATATTCAGAACCACCAGACATGAGATGTCAGTGGGACTTCAACACTGCTGAAGTATCCATTTGGTCAACCCACACTGACTGTCAGCTGTTCCTTGAAGCCAGCTGAGCTGTTCTCACTCCCAATCAGGGGCGAAAATCCCATTTCATAGTTGGGGGGTACAATAAACAGTAAAATTTTAGAGAATAATTCCAGGGGGGGACAAGGAATAAAAGTTGTAGCCTGTCTTTTATACAGCATCTTTTAACGCAATTTGATGCTTTAGTCTCTCTATCTCTCCAACAGGCAGGCAGACGACCTTTCTTAGCACTGGCTGAGTCCACCTGCACATGTCTAGATTTAAAACAAAATGGCTGAAATCAAATTAACATGTACACATGCAATGAATAAACTAATTATCAGGCAAACATCTAAGTTTATCAGATTTCTCATAATCATATAACTGCTTTTTCCAGATGAAAGATATCAGATTATGCTATTCTCTCTCTCTCTCTCTCTGTGTCTCTCTCTCTCTCTCTTTCTCGCAGTGTTGCACTCTTGCACTGTCAGCATGTTCAAATCAAATGTTTTAAAAAATGTTATCAAAAGTAATGATAATCATATTAATTCCATTATACTGTATTAGTCCTAACCTTTTCCTGTGTACAAGTCCTTGTTTATTCACCCAGCAATACAAAACAATGGTATTAGGTGGAAGGTGGCAATAATACACTTTATGTGAAAACATCTGACATAATACCTTTGTTCACTGTTCTAACTTCCACCACAGTCCATTAAATATCTTTACAAGAGGTAAAATCTCCAAACAATCCCAAAACTAAAGGAAATACCTTAAAGAATAATCCAACATAAAACAATTTCTCAAAAATATTTATTGTGTTGTCAACAAACATCTGACAACTATGAACTGTATGTATTCTAACTCTCTATCTGTAAAACATTTTTAAGATAGAGAGTTAGAATACTTACAGTTTAGAATACATAGAGTTAGAATGCATACAGTTTTACAGTAACTCTAACTTTAAAACTGTAGGTATTCTAACTCTCTAACTTTAAAACTGTAAATATTCTAACTCTCTAACTTAAAAACTGTATGTATTCTAACTCTCTAACTTTAAAACTGTATGTATTCTAACTCTCTAACTTTAAAACTGTAGGTATTCTAACTCTCTAACTTTAAAACTGTAGATATTCTAACTCGCTAACTTTAAAACTGTAGGTATTCTAACTCTGTAACTGTAAAACTGTAGGTATCCTAACTCTCTAACTCTGTCTCTGTGAAAAACTATGTACAATGTCTGTCTGTCCACCTCACAGCAAGCACCACATTTCTAGACAAAAGAACCAAATGTATTTTTTTCTGGTGTCACTGGATCCCACAAACTCCTGGCAGATCATCTTCATGTCCTGTTGAGTACTGCTAAGTTTCTCTTGTGCCATGGTTGAATGTAGCCAGGTCTTCAGCCTATGCAGTGCACTGAAACTCCTCTTGGCTTCACATGAGGACACTGTTACCACCAACAAAATCCTGATGAGAACCTCCACCTGATCAAACAACCCCCGTACTTCCACTGGCAGCCCCCTGAGTATGTTTGCTGCTTCCTAACCGCTGCTGTATGGCTATTTGCTGCGAAACACAGGCAACTGCACGGAGAGTGAAGCTCTGTTTAGCTCAGGGCACTGGACTAGAGCATCATCAAACTGCCCAGTGAGGAGGGCACTCTCCACCTTTTGCAGGATCTTCAGACTCTCCTGGTCAAATCGCTCACTAAACTGAACCTTCACATAGTCCAGCACTTTGAAGAACTCCACCCTGTAACGATCCACTGCTTTCCCTGCAAAGTGTCTTGAGTGTGTCACCTCAATGGAGTTAATGGAGTCAATAGCGTCAGTGTGGTGGCTTTCTCATATAGTGCCATGTAACTCTTGTCATTTCTCTTTCCCTGAAGAGAGGACCTTGCATGTTCAACTGCAGCCTGCATTCCAGAGACAGTCTGCGTTTTCTTCTGCAGTGAACTGTTAAGGCATTTCAGCTCTCCGACAACAGCAGAGGCAAGTGTGAGGCCCAACACAGTCTTCCCTTTGCAGAAGTGCTCAAATAAGCCACTGGCAGTTGATGCTGTCTTTGATGTGCTTTTGGCCATCTCTTCTAACCTGCTGAGAACCTGCTCATACTGCCCTAGCAAAGCTATTACAGCAGAATTTCGCACGGTCCACCTTGTTGGGCACAGTGGTTTTAGGGTGGTGAGAGGAGTGTTTTCAGAGGTAGCAATGTTTTCAAATATGCTCTTAAACTTCCCTGACTGGCCAGGATGCCCAACTGGTGAACCCAAGAAAGGCAGTCCCGTATCAGTAAGGAGGCTGAGCAGCTGGCTTGTGTAATCAAATTTACACAATGTGCACCACAATGTACATACAGGGCTAATGGCTGTTGCCTCCGCAGGATTGCCTGTGCACCTGTGTACAATCCTGCCATATTTGTTGCACCATCGTAAGTCTGCCCACGTAAGCCAGACATAGGCAGATTAAGCCTCAACAAGACATCAGCAGCCACCTTTGCAATGCCCTGACCTGTTGTCTCAGAAACCCTATAAAGCCCAGCAAACTCTTCATGTGGCACAAGGTCATGATCCACATAGCGCAGACAGACACTCTCCTGTTCAGCACCAGAGACATCTTGAGTACCATCGACAATAACTGAAAACTGGAAAACAGGAAGAGCCCTGATTTCAGCTGCAATGCTTTGAATTATTGTGTTAGCCATGATGGACAGAATTTCATTCTGTGATTTTGGGCTTGTGTAGAAAGTGTTACATTCTGTTAACCACTTAAGCCGAGCTGGGTCATCCTCCTCTGCCCTCAGTTTCAAGAGCTGATATAGATCACCACTTTCCTCACTGTGGCCTCTTAAGGCTTGTGCCTGTCTTGCAACATGCCACACAGAACTCATAATCTTGCCAAAGCAATGCCTTGCTACCTCCTGCTGTTTGGCCCATGTGCCAGATAACTGGGTACTGATTGGATTCAGCTTCTGTGCACTCACACTTACATAGTGGTGGTGGGCTTGAGAGTTCTGGTGTACTGAAAACTTTTCAATGGCTTTTTTCCAATTCCTGAATCCTACACTAATGAAAGCCGTATCAGCTCTTTGTCCAAAAGAAGACTGGTGTGAAAACCCTTTGCTGCAGTAAAAACACAAGACTCCTTTCACAGAAGGGCTGTAATGTAGCCATGGAAAATCCCGAAACCATTTCTCTTGGAATGCAAGAGTCTTGTTTGCAAGAGTTTGCGTCTCTATACACTGGGGAGGTGGTTGATATGGTTTTGTGCAGTCACTGAGGTCTGAACTTAAACATGCTGTATCCCATCCCCCTGTCCCTGATTTTCCTGCTGCTGGCAGTGAAGTTTTCACTGGTTGCTGTGTCCCTCTCCCCTCTCCCTGTGCTGGTACTGCTGCTGGCAGGAAGATCCTCAGCGTTATCTGATGTCTTAGGTTCTCTGTTTGGCCCCTGTACCACTGTCCCTGACCCTGAAAACTGTGTTCCCTAAAATAAAAACAAGGTGTTTCCTTTTATCATAACTACAAAAAACATAATACAACAAGAGTATTGCCTTTAGAATACTATAAAGTAGATCTAATTTCATGACATTAATAAACAAATGCTCAAAAAACTGACCTGAGACTCTATGGCTCTGTCTGACTGGTTCCGACTCTCTGTGCTCTGCTATATCAAATTGTCATGTTGTAACTGAGGTCTTCACACTTACCTGTCGTTTTGGTGCACTGAAAAATGAGCGGATGTCTTTATTTTCTCTTTTCTCTGCCATTTCAACTTACCTGGCTGACTGACACACACACACACACACACACACACACACAGGTAACGTAGGTCAGCAGCAGGTCACAGACACATCACAGCGCTGCACCTCCGCTGACACATCCGCAGGTGGCACAGTACTGTCTGACAAAAAGTAGGCTGCAGTAGGGATTTTCCTTTCCTTATCCGGAGAAATTCTTTAAATAACGGATTACTTTTTTAAAAAATTAACGACGTTACTGATTGCTTGACGCACGAAACTAACGCGTTAGGTTACACGTTACACGAAAAAAGTAATTAGAGTACTCCCACAACACTGATTTTAGCAAACAATAATAAATGACTGTAACCTAAGTTGACATCTCACCTGTTCTATTATAAATCCAGAGAGTTAAAGTGAAATGAGGAAGCATTAAATTGGACTTCTTTATCACACTACTGTCTTATTATTATTATTATTATTATTATTATTATTATTATTATTATTATTATTATTATTATTATTTATTATCTCAATAAGAAAATATGTTATTACTGATGTGGCGGTTGTCTCCCCCTCCTCCTATCTCTCCCAGTGCTTGGTGGAATTGGCACTATACAAATATTGAGTGATTGATTGAGTGATTGATTGATTGACTGCAGCTCTGTCTGAGCTACATACTGATGTAGACACACGTTTTTCTTCGGAAGCATCACAAACCTATTTCACAAGACATATAGTACAAATAACAGAAAGGTCAAGTATTTAAAGCAATGCAGCGCTGGATCCAGGACTTTTATCAGTTTCACTTAGGTCACATGTGCCAATCACTTTAGCAGACCTCCCTCTGTGCCCCTTGTTGTCAGAAAGAATCCAATCTCACTCCACTGTCATACACCCAGTTCATCCTCCCAGACGCTGACATTTGTAGAATGCTTCTCTGGACTGCAAAACAAGCTAAATCAATCACAACACATTGGCAGGTGGCAAGATTTCAATGGACAAAATGATTGTACTGGAGGTGTTTTGAAGCATACAAACAGGTAAATGAAAGAAATCACCCCATCTTTATCTGAGCAAGCATCTAAATTAAGTGTTTCTCTTTTCCTCCTGCCTTGTTTTTCCTCTTAAAGTCTCTAATTGCTGTACTTATGGATGAGCCTGCAATGAGCACTTTCACTTTAATAAAAATAGTGGATATGAGTGATAATTTAATCTTGACAAAGAAGCTGAAGAGACACTTCAGCTGACCATCACCTTCACTGTTGTAATCTCAGTCTTATTCATTGTTGTTTTGTACAACACGTGCAAGCACACATCCGGCACAGGCCTTTGGGATTTAAGTCTTGTACAAGAAGCACTTCCAACACTGTGTGATAATCAATTTAATGTTGCATAAAGGTCATTTCATCCTCTTTTAAAAAGAATGAGAACTCTGATTAATATGACAGACATGTATTGATCCTCAGTGACCTTTACATGGGTCAATTATCTTATACAGAAAATAGCAAATGAAAGTGTTCCCTCTGCTGTGAAAATGTTTTATCTGCCACATTAATTATAGTCATCAGGGAAAACGCACTGAAGTACTAGGTTGTCCAGCCTTGTGTGTTGATTTGTCTACTTGCACCTCTTGATTGGATAATTAGATGAAGGCACTGAGGTGGAACACACGATAAGGACAACTTTGGTGCACACTGTGATGTCATGGTGGTATTGTATAAAGCCCTTTTGCAAGCACACGTTATGTAATATATAAAATATTCTCAAATAACATTGGTATTCAAATACTGGGCAGTTCTTCCTCTGTGTGGAGAGGCAGCACATAGCACCAGCAGGGAAGCAGGGATGCTATACTATGTCCTGCTGCTGGAACTGTTTACAGCAGCACAGCTTCCCCGCTAGTGCTATATGCTCCTTCTTCACACTGGGGAAGAGCTGACGGTCATCTACTGCAGGTAATACACTGACTAGGAATAAGCACCTCATACAACCACACATCAAAAGACCCCAACTATCACCTCAAGCCTTAAACAGTGATTTAATGTGAAACATCTGTGGAGGAGACGTTGAGTTTCACCCAGAGGTCAGGAACTCTGGAATTTTTGGAGAATAATTCTACTTTCATGTGTGATTGCAAATATATTACAACACCAAGATAAATACTTGCTTCTTTAATAACAGTCACTGATTGTGTGTGTGTGTGGTTGGGTGATGAAGTGAATATGCCATGGTTGTATTTATACATGCTCCGTTAAAAAGTGTCCATCCATCATGCCGGTGCAGCATTAAGTTTCACTTGAATGAATCAACCCAGCTGGCTAGCTTAGTCAGTTATCATTTGACCCTGTGTTTACTTTCGTCACAAAGACAGATGTGAGAATGAAGAGAGGGAAACTCTACAGCAAACAAAGCTCAGCCAGTGGAAGGGAAGTGCAGCGGGACATGGAAAGGAGAGTGACAGAAACAGAAAGAGAATAGGTGGAGATGAGAAAAGAACTGTCTGCCCACTGTTCACAGGATTAGCACTATGTTCCTGTTGAAACTGAGAATCGCTTCTCAACTGATTATACCTGGTTAAATAAAGGGGTGTATAAACCACAGAGATGTATTTTGTAGTTACAGTCTAAACTATGGGCCTGAACAACAACGTGTACTGTTTTTGTCACGACCCGCAGGTCATGATCCGGGCCTCCTGCTTAGTATGTGTGTGAATGTATTTTTTGTTTTCTTTTGTTCCCTTTTGGTGTGCTTGGTGTGTTTTGGTTTGGTGTCTGTCTCTGTGTTGTGCTCTCTCCCTCTTTCCCTCTGGAAGCCACTGGTGGGCGTGGTCGTTGGAGCTCCGGTCGGCACACCTGCAGCTCATCTACCTGCAATCAACCCTTATAATCCAGGCCAACCCTCCAGACCCCGCCGGATCGTTGAATCAGTCATTGTGAGAAAACGCCAGCCGCACCTGAACTAACTCTCGTGTTAAGTACCTTCTGTTAAAACCTGTTTCCCTGTCTCAGACCACCTCAGTCCTGAGCCTGGACCCAGTCCACCTGTCAGCACTACTGACCTCGAGCCCTGGAGCCTGAACGCTACCTCCACTCTCGGACGCCTCAGAACACCTGCTACGCCAACCACAACCTGTTTTTGTGCTATTGTCAATAAATTCACTTGTGTTTCTACATCAACTCTATTCTGCATTTGAGTTCTGTTCCCCGTTCCTGACAGTTTTACTTAAATCTAAAATTATGCAAACTCAGTTAAATTAAGAGTAAAAGTACACATCTTAGGGAATGTAGTGGAGGAAAGAGTGAAACTTTACAGAAGTCAAAAACTCCAGTGCAGCACAGATACTCTCAGAAAAATACTTCAGTACTGTAATGAATTATTAGTATTTCACACCAATGGTCAATATCACACAAATACAAAAACAGATAATTAATGCTACTGCCCGATGACATGCTTTTAAAGCTGTTATCCAATTTCTGCTCTCGAAACATCTAAAAATGCACATATTTTAGATCAGGGAAATAAAAAAATCTTCTTCTGCTGGTGTTAATTTGCTAATTGTTTTGTTTCCCTTTCTTGCACAAAATATGCGTTGTCTATGAGAGAGATTCACTCATCAACACTGGAAAAGTGTGGGGTGTGGGGTTTGGATTAATTGCAGCCGACTGTAGCGATCTCCACCAACCTTAATCTCCCACCCTTGGAGAGTGTTGCATGATGATGTCAGCAAAACCAAGGAGCTGATTGTCAGCTTGGCCGACACCAGCCCCAGGTACTTTGTCGTTGTCCCAGTAGAGGCCAGCCCCTGGTCCTCAGTCATACACTGCTGCAGACCCATGACCAAACCCATGACTCCTGCATGGACTCCTTAGGGCTTTCGCCTTCTTGCTTTGCCCCTTGTCCTGGCCTCCTGGTCACCCCATACCCAGATCTGCTTTGGTGTTCAGCCCTGTCTCCTTGTCCACCTTCAGACCTGCATCGGCCCTCAGTCTTGCCTCTTGATCACCCTTTGGACCTGCTTAGCCCGTTGTCCCTGTCTATGTGTCTCCCTGAGTTTGTAATGCATTGTAAGACTGATCATTCAGTGTTGTATGGAGCTTGTGGGTTTGTGATTGAAATGCTAATTTCACAATCCATAATAGATTTATTGCACTCAACTTGCCACCATACACCCCATTTTTGAATCCAATTGGGGAGTTCTTTTCAGCATGGCGCTGGAAAGTTTATGACCATCAGCCACATGCCTCTTCTACAAGCCATGGAAGAGGCATGCAGCGACATTGAGGTGAGGTCCATACAGGGTTTGATATGGCATGCAAGGCGATATTTCCCCCATTGCTTGGCAAGGAAGGACATTGCCTGTGATGTGGATGAGGTGATGTGGCCAAATGCTAACAGGAGACAGGATTTATAGCCTAAATGTCTTCCAATCATTCCCTTACAACACTATGTTTTTTTAGAACATTCCATGTCTTTGTGTCTTAATTTTGCAAAAACCTGAAAAACAAAAAAAAAAAAATCTGAAGCGTTTCCATTTTGTTTTCATGCGTCTAGATCAACTGTAGTGGATCAATCTTTCAAAAAAAAAATCTTTATGAGACTTTTAATGTCAAAAACTAACCAAAGTACTGAATACAGCTGTGTCTTTCATAAAGCACATCAGTGTGTTGTTGCTGCTAGGAAAGAGTAATTCAAAGGTGCATGTGTTTAACGTTTTGATTCTAAAAACAGTTTTGAAATGGGATTGTTAGGTTTTGTTTCAAGAGTTTCATTTTGCCGTATAAGTTAGATGTGTATCTCCATGTGCTGTGTCTTACTCGGCCTGTGTGTTAAGTTATGACTAGGGCTGTCAGTTTAACGCGTTAATTAGATTAATTACTTACACTGCAAATTAACGCGTTATAAAAATTAACGCAATTAATTTGCAGATTCTGAGTGGCAATTCAATGTGCAAGCATTTTAAATTTGGCCCATTGAATGACCTGTAGGCTACTTGGCAGTGGCATGTCACGGTAGCACTAGCACCAAGGAACTTGTCCGGACGTGTTTGTCATTTCCCACTTGCGTCGCTAGTCAAAGCAGGGTGACAACAGACATGGACGTGACTCAGGGGAGCGAGGCGAGGACATCGTTGTTAGGGCCTTTGAATGGCAAGTTCTTCTCTTCTTAGTATATTCAATTGATTAGTCATGCAATACAATTTTGTAATGTCCTAGAATTCAAATTCTTTATTTGGGTACCTTTAGCAGATATGACATTAAAATGCGATTAATTAGATTAATTATTTACAAATCCTGTAATTAATTAGATACATTTTTTTAATCGCCTGACAGCCCTAGTTATGACACAGTGAGCCAAAGCCTGCAACATGTGTGTAAGCATTCGGCAAAAACTGTAACTTCCCATGGTTTGTTGTAGCTGCACAGTCTTTTCTTTTTTGCAGGTTTATCCATTATAGTTTAATCCTTAGCCTATTTACATTCACAGTCGACTCAGCAGCGTCACATATTGCTGTGATTTTCTCTCCTTTTCTTGGAGGAATTGGCGCATTTACTTAACGTATACTGATGTGCAAGTTGGGGCTGTGATTGGATGATGACAGGTGTCGTTGATGATCCTCAAGTGTCGTGATCAGCACTGCTGCTGTTGTTGTATCAGTCAGTGGTTAGATCAGCGTAGCAGTCAATAAGCGGGACAAGAGTGGTCACGTACGGGACAAATAAATTAGGCCCAATATTTGGGACATCCCGGCTAATACGGGACAGTTGGCAACCCTATGCGGTGTACATGCGTTTTAATTAAATTAAGCACACATAAACATATTAACAAGGATAATAGGAGCTAACGGTATTGTAACGTTACTGAAATAACCCACAGCCAAACCTTGTACTCCCAGACGAGTGCTAAATACAGCACTACACCCTACTTCGTTTGAAACTCACTCCTGACGTTTTACCATCAAATGGCTACCAGTCACACACACACACACAGATACACACCACCTAAATACAACAACGTATACTTAAAAAGTGACAGAAAACAATTATGTTGATAAATCAGGTGAAAATAACTAGCTAGCGAGCAAGTTAGCAAGCGAGCAACACGGAAAAAACACCTCGTTTCGGCAAGTGAGGTTAAGTGAGCTAATACTATGGTTTGTAAGTAATAACTACAACACAACTATTTGGCTACCACATTAAGCTTTCAAACGCAGATGTGTAACTAATATTTTAAGTTTTTCTTACCATTTTCTACTTTCTTCATGGACTTGTCTGAAGCTGGAGAAGGAGTTGCTGTGTCCAATATGGCGACCAGCCTCATCCCTTCAGCCCGCCCAGGTCCAATCTTCAACCCAATCTGCTGGGTCAAAATAATGAACCCAACCTTGGGTAAAAGTAACCCAATCTGCTCAAAATCCACAGCTACCCAGCGAGTGGGTTAGGAAAATAACCCAGCATTTTTTAGTGTGCAGACTCTGGTTTTGCCTTCGCCCCACAAAAGGTGCCCACACCTGTGTGCATGGTGCTCAGGATGCAGACATTTTTCCTCATGCAATGATGTGCGGTCAATATGACAGCTTAAAGCCGAAATAGGTAAAACATATCATACTTTCTTTGTCTTTTGTGTAATTTAATTGTCGACAGCATATCCAGTATCACGTCATATCCATGTCCTGCATCAAAATATTCTGTAATAGCAGCGCGTACTTCCTCACTGGCAGCGCTCTTGTTTTGAAATCATGTAAACCATGTCCTTCTGGTTCAAAGGACTGAGCAGTCCAATCAGCGACGATACTTGCTGCTAGATTAATCCTTGTTACAAAAATATATGTCAGATAATTACTATTTAAGATAGACACAAGTATCCAACTTCCAACTATACCAGAATTTACCAAAAGGTGAAACTGTGGTTCCACCAAACATTCAGACATATTAAATAGTTAATCTTATGCTAGAAAGAACGTGGAAAACATCAAATTTGTGACCTCCGTATGCTGGTTGAGAATCTGACATTTTTGAAAAGATAAATTCTATCCTAAATACTCATCCAGGATTATATTGAAATCAGGGTTGTCCTGACTTCTGCTGTAGTTTAGAATGCAACAGCTGTAAACAACAAGATGTCATAAATTACATATTAGAAAGAGGAGATGGAACACCAGATGTTGATTCCAGGGCGCTGTTTTCTCTGGAGGGGACGTCTGTCAGAACAAACACAATCCAGGACCATCCTTCCCTAATTTACAATCAAAAAAAGGGGACTCAATTATCAACACTTCTTTGTGGAACAACAACTGTTTACACATCCAGATGTTCAGGTCCTGAACTCCTGAGTGTTGAGTGTCGATCAACCTGAGAAAGAAGGGGTTGAAAGTGTCTTAAAGGGGGGGGGAGCAAATGGTGACTTCACTTGTTAATTAGGAAGACACTCTCTTCCTGCCGAGCACAGTTTATGGCTAAGCCAAAAGTCCCCTCTTCTTGCCAGGTCAAAAGGTGAGAGGGGGGGCCTCCCAGGCCCTTCTGTTTGAGGACAGGCAAAGTAGGTGAAAGGTAATGTCAGGCCTCTGGATAAAGATGCAGAGACGACAGGACATGTTGTTTTGTAACAAAAAAAAAAAAAAAGGAACACAAACATGTTTTAATCTTAGGTGCCAAAAAGTTAATAAAAATTAAAGAAAAACCCTAACAGAAAAACAAATTCTGGCTTGTTGTTCCATTTTTGTCTGCCAGATTTCATTGGATAAGTGAATGAATGGATAATGTAAGTTATAGTCATGAAAACCAAATCTGGATAATCCTGTAGCCAATATAAATTTAAGGTTTTTTGCAGGACAGATCATGGCACAGGCAGCAACCATTCAAATGGTATCTAACTCTAACACACTCAATCACACACTGACATCGACTGTCTTTTTCCCTAACTCTTCACCAGACACAAACCCAAAAAGGGAGAAATGAAAAGAAGTCAGTGCCCGAGGGCAGCATGATCCCTCCCCCCAGTTGTCAGAATCAATATTGGTATGTATGACAAAGACAGAGGGTCCCTAGGGAAAACTGCTAGACTGAATACGGCACGGGAAATGACAAGTGACAAGCGAGCCGCTGTCTGAGGCTGAAAGACAAGCTAACGACCAGAGACCTCCATGACAGATGCTCACCAACACGTCAAGGAAAGAGAGGACACTGGGGAGTGAGATGACAGCACGCACAACCAAATTAATTCCCCCAAAAAACAGAAGAGTAGCCTCTGAGGAAAGGAAGTCTCGCTCCCTGTGCTTCAGCATTTAGAAAACAAGGAGCCCTACTATTTTCATATGATTGAACCACTTCTACACTTTCTTTCAATCATGTGACCTCTCCTCCATTTTGCTTAATTCTCATTTCATTTCCCTTTTTTAGCATTTTTTCTGACCATGTTGGTACAATGATAGGGCAGGTTTGATCATTAGAGATTCATAATTACAAATAGAATTTATTACAAATAATAATATAATTATGAATTTAAATGAAAGCCCATCATTAATTGCACGTGACCAGAGTCTACTCAGCGCACTGCTGGAGCTGTGGTGGAGTGAGCTCAGTGTTCACAGACAAGAATGGCAGAGGAAGTACAGAGACACTTTTCATTAGCAGCTGTACTACAGAAGCTTGTGCTGTCAAACAAAGCAAGAGAAGAAATACTGAACTGGAGAAGACTACTACAGTCAACACTGGAGTGACTGTTGAATGATGAAGTCAACTGATGGAGTCGAAGGCCTGAAGATGGGGCTGCATCCTTGGAAGGCAGCATTTGAAGGCCAATCACGTCACAACGCCACACAAAGGCTGTCTCAATTTGAAGGCTCCTCCAAATGCAGCCCACAAATGTGGCCTTCTTTTCCCTCTTTTTGGAGGATGACCGCTACTATCCTTCGCAGCCTCCCATATCCCAAGATTATTTGCACGCCAGAAAAGAAGATAAACAGAAAATGGCAATGTGGCTTTCACAGGCCTGGGCAGCAGAAATCGTGACTTAAGGGTAAGGGCGGGAACATCTGGTGATGCAACCAGGAAATGCTCCGAAGGCTAGACTGTCCCATTTAGCAACGGTTGATGCGGCCTTCAAAGGTCTCGCCGAAGAACTCGCCTTCGAAGGCTGCAAAGGCCAGGTCCTTCGAAGGAAGCAGCCCCTGAATTGGGATACAGCCTGTGTGTCTGTTGGGCAGGTAATGAGCTGGTTTGTGCTGGTTGGGGAAAAGTATTATTACTCTGCATTATGTAGCCAACGTAGCTAACGTTAGCTCCCTATGTTGCTGCTGTATGTATTAGTCCAACACTAACATTGATAGCATCGTCATCGTGTAGCAAATGTTAGCTAGCTAGCTATGACAACTGCTGTATAAAACATATTTACATGTAACGTGACCGTTTACACGCAGACCAACGTTTTCACATCCTGTGGATCTAATCTATATAGCAGTATTCACACACGCACTACTACCCTGGGCTGTTTGGACAGTAGCTAGAGGAGCTGTATGTAAAGGCGGAATAATTAGTGTCAGCTACACATGTGAATGGCGAAGTCCACTGTTCGGAGGTCATGGGAAGATTGCATATACCTGTGAATATATTTTGGATTGTAGTTGTAAGCAGATGCCATTAGATATATTAGGTATTTATGTGACGTTCATTCATATAGACTTTGAACTGGACGTTTTACAAATGTGCTAATGTAGCCTATTTCAGTGGGCTATAGTTGAGTGGGACAAATCAACTTCCAGCCTTCAAAGAGTTCACAACAGAACCATGATGTTTTACAACAATGAAGCATACCCAGGTGTCATCATTGATGTTTTCACTGTTTCTGATAGCAACATGGATCAGACCACTCTTATTCATGTAGTATTTATCTTTGATGGATACATTTCATATAAACATGTGTCCTTTTTTTAATATCAAGTTAGTGTGCTTTCTGTGCATGAATGTGCTCCTTAGCAGGGATACAATACAAAAGGAATGGCATCATTTCATTGGCTGCACCAGGAAAATGCTTCAAGTACTGGTCCTAACAGTCACATATTAGTGTACTGCTTGAGACTTTAACATATTAGTGAGACATGTTTTAAGAAAGTAGACTTTGCATTTCAATTCATGGCCTGTCAGCTGACCACAGTAGAAAAGGGTAAACACACAATGCACAAAGCAACAGTCCTATGTTGTCTTTGAGAGACTCAATAACATGTTTATACCCCATAAACACATTCAGATGTAACTTTATGGCCTGTAAACACATTTAGTTCTCCATCCTTATCCAGTTTTCTGTAATTATTATAATTTTTGCAGAGATAATGAGTTTTGAATTTGGACAAGTAAAGTTGTAAAGTTTCGCTAAGCTGGAACTCCCTTTCTTACACCAGTTTCTCAAAGATGTACACAGCAGTATAGGACTGCGACATCAGCAGCCTTACCTGTTGGCCAACACTGACCTGTGTGTATAATCAGTCAAGAAACCTCTGGATGTCCTTCCTGTATACAGTTGTTTATGCCAATTGTTCTGTCTAAACGATAAAAGGTATACTATTTTCGAGGTGTTATTTATTTATATAAGAATCGCGCTTATCCATCTGGCAATCTGATGGACGAGTTTCGGTTTGGCGGTTGCCAGGAGAACGGTACTTGTCTGACTGTATTGTGCCAAGTGTAAAGTTTGGTGGAGGAGGGATTATGGTGTGGGGTTGTTTTTCAGGAGCAGGGCTTGGCCCCTTAATTCCAGTGAAAGGAACTCTGAATGCTTCAGCATACCAAGAGATGTTGGACAATTCCATGCTCCCAACTTGTGGGAACAGTTTGGGGATGGCCCCTTCCTGTTCCAACATGACTGTGCACCAGTGCACAAAGCGAGGTCCATAAGACATTGGATGAGTGAGTTTGATGTGGATGAACTTGACTGGCCTGCACAGAGTCCTGACCTCAACCTGACAGAACACCTTTTGGATGAATTACAGCGGAGACTGAGAGCCAGGCCTTCCCGTCCAACATCACTGTGTGACCTCACAAACATGCTTCTGGAAAAATGGTCAGAAATTCCCATAACAACACTCCTAAACCTTGTTGAAAGCCTTCCTAGAAGAGTTGAAGCTGTTATAGAGATTATATTGAGAATGGGATGTCACTCAAGTTCATATGTAAGTCGAGGCAGGTGCCCTCCTGTTGGACATCACGATGTGCCTCGCTCTGGCATGTCCTCGTCATCAGAGTCAACAATGCTCTCATTGTGGAAGCTCTAACATGAGTCCAATACAATATTCACGTATGTGTGTGAATCACTGAGGGTAACAGAAAAAAAGTATGTCGAAGGTCCACCACTAATCTTGATGTTTTAGCTTCATGTTACCACAGCCAGTTGCTGCTAGCTAATCATCAGTGAGTTACAGCATCAAAATGCACTTTTAGAACAATTTCTGAATGCTGACAAAGCTAGCTTGGATATTACAAGTGCTAGCAATGGCTATGTTGGTTGTTTAAGTTCAATATGATAATATGAGGTGTTTACTTACAGGTGAATGAGACACGAGGTAGTGATTTGTAGTTAGATGTCGTGATCAAACGCTGCACTGATAGACTCTCCTCACCACAGCTCGTGAGGACTCGGACTCAGACCGTGGCGTTCATGGTTTGAGGGAAACGGCTTTGGATAGAGGCCTGGGTGTATGGGGGGGGGTTTACTTGCTGGATACTTTCAAAATCTAGCCTGGGCTTTACAGTTTTTCCATCCTACCAACCCCAGCTTTAAAATTGTAGGAACTTAGGAACTAACCCTATTCCAACAGGAACAGTGAAGGAAACAAATCCGAGCACTGACTGACACAACCAGCTGTTACTACAAGACATATGCATAAATGATCACAGAAAACCGGTGAAAGTTGTGATGTAAAATGTAATCATTCATAACAATCAGGAATTATATCACAATTGCAATATCTGTCAAAATATTTACATTATTACTTTTTGACCATATCATGCAGCACTACTTCTTGCTGCCTAAGTCACTTGGTGCCGCTGCTTGTGACGCCCTCTTATGCGCTGGTGACAGAGTGGTCAGACTGATGAGAACAACACACCACTGAGGCTATGGTAGCATAGCCTCAGTGGTGTGTTGTTCTCATCAGTCTGGCCAGAACTGACACATTCAGCACCTTCCGTTTCTTTTCTCCTCTGATGACCCAGGCACAGCCAATATTTTAAAGAGACTTCCTGTCAATGTAAATAGTGAACAAAGTGGTTTGGACAGAATAACATTATATTCCAGCCAATCAACACATTGCCCCAAGAGCATTAAGGGAGGGGTGAAATTTGATTGGTTGTTCAGCTCAATTTAACAACCTTTCGCTAGATTTGCAGACTGTACCATGTGTTCTGTGTTGCACCAAGCGGTATTTTTTGCTGATACTCAAACCACATCCCATTATAGGATTTTAACTTACATCCAGTTTAGAATGAAAAGCTTTTTGTTTGTATAATTGTGCTGAAATTGTGTTTATTTACCCAGAATAAAGGACTTTCCCTTTTGTAACTACCAAAACAACTGAGATTTCATCAATATGTTTCGGTTGTGACTGTTTCTGTCATGACAATTTTAGGTATTTTTGAGCCTTCCTAAAAGATGCTAGTGAACACATACAGTTCTGAAAACAGGTACACACTTGAAAAGTACATCATTTGCAATAAATCCAAAAAAGTTTAATGGCAAAAATGTGGCATTTGGTAGTGACGTTTCTAAAAGTTTCACACGGATTTTTCCCACTTTCGGACACATTTACTTCAAAATGATTGGACCCATTTACTCACCATGGTGCTGTGAGAGAGAGAGGCATAATTCTTGATCCAAAATGTAGGGTTAGGGTTAGGGAGGTGTGGCTAAAATCAGTCGCAGTATATGAACTAAAACTCAGTACACTGTAAATATTGTCTGTAAGATAACGGTAGCAGCACAGACATCAGAAATATACCGTAATTTTACAGTACCCATACTGTGAAATGACTTAACAGCATATTACCATATAACAGAAATATGAAGGGAATCTGTGTTTCTACAATATACAGACGTTAGCCATATATTGTTATTTTACAGCATCCAGACTGTTCAGTCTACTACAGTAAAATGTATATGCAATTATGTTTGTGATTATTTGGACATTCTGGTTAGGATAATAATTAAAATCCTCAGTTTACTGTAGTAAAAGCACAGCTGATAATACAATAACACCAAATTGAACAGGCTGTAACATGGACATGTACGTTATGAACAGAAAAACGAAAATGCTGGAATACGTTTCTGTCTGCAAAGGTTTCCGTCTCTGCCAGTGAGGGAGTAAGCGGACGCTCGACGGATTGATTAGTTTGGACTACGGGAAGACGGGATGTAAACAAACCGGTAAGTAGATGCTTGCACAAACACACTGTTTTAACCACTTTTTTATTCATTTTGAGCCATACACGCTACAGTGCTGTGTTGTAAGGTGTCTGCTGATGTTGCATTGCTTTTGGGGTGATATTTGGAGCATGTTAAGATTCTTAAAACACAGTGTAAAAACGTGACCCCGTGCTGTTAGCTGTCAATGCTAACTCTCCGTTCAAGGAGCCCTGTAAGGGGTGGACCAAAAGTGTTTGCGTTTTTGGTACTGGCAAGTCAAGGGTAGCTTGAGCAATAAAGCTGCATGTTGAAATTGACCGAAGTTCTCCTTTAAGTCTTGGTCTGCTCTTTTAAATGTTTTGGCATTGTCTGAATAAATGATCTTACATAGCCCTCGTCTAGCAATAAATCTCTTTAAAGCCAATAGAAAATTTTCAGTAGTCTGGTCTGACACTAACTCTAGATGCACTGCCCTAGTGACTACACAAGTTAAAAATGCAATGTATGCTTTCTTAAGCTGTCCACTAGATTTTACACACAGTGGACCTGCAAAATCTACACCAGTTACTTCAAAGGGCGGAGACTCTGTGACTCTGTCTCTGGGTAATGGAGCTGTCACTTGCTGAGCTGGTTTCACCTTTAACCTCCTACAGATGTAACAATGTGATACCACCCGCTTAACTAGCTGTCTCGCTTTTAGAACCCAGTATCTCTCCCTCATCTGAACTAGAGTATCCCTGACTCCAGAATGCATGACTCTCTCATGGCAGTGCTGAACTAGTAGCTCAGAGTATCTGTGGTTTGCAGGTAGCACATATGGGTGTTGCTCCCTGAAGCTGAAATCAGAGTGCTGTAACCTGCCTCCTACACTAATGAGCCCATTTTCATCTAAGAATGGCTTCAAGTCTTTTATTTTAGAACCTCTGCTGATGTTCTGACTTGATGCCAGCTGACTGATTTCTTGGCTAAAACTCTGCTCTTGTGTCATCTTCACCCAGTACACTTCTGCTGCAGTGAGCTCCTGAGAAGTTAGCTCTCCCTGAGTCTTTTGACTGGATCTAGCATTAGCTATGAACCTATTTACCCATGCAGTTATTCTTAGTACTTTCTTTAATCTGCTGTACTTGTCTAGGTCTAACAGTGGTTCAGCTGGTTCGGTGCTGGTGAGCTGTACTGCTGTCTGATACTTGGACCTGAGCTCAGAGCTCACCTCATCTGCAACAAAGTCCTCATCTATGCTTTCAGCTTCATCAGTAGACAGCAGCGAGGGTGGGCCTCTCCACCACAGCTGGCTCTGGATGAGGTTGTCAACGCTCTGGCCTCTGGTGGGTAAATCAGCTGGGTTGCTTTTTCCGCTGCAGTGGGACCATTGCTCTGGGTTTGTCAGACTCTGTATCTCAGTCACTCGGTTTGACACAAAAGGTTTCCATTTTTGTGCTGTGCTGCATATCCAATGGAAGACAATCATTGAATCTGTCCACATGTGCAGGTGATTCTTCTCCATGTTTAGTGGCTTGAGTAGGTTATTTGCTAACCTTGCTCCTGTCAGTGCACCCATAAGTTCCAGGCGTGGTAAAGTCATTTTCTTTAAGGGTGCTACTTTTGACTTGGATGCCACAAAAAATGTTACAATGTCTCCGTCTTTGTTTGGTCCTTGCAGGTACGCAACAGCACTGTATGCCTTCTCACTGGCATCACAAAAGAGGTGCAGTTTCAGTGTCTGTGACTTTGGCTGGATTTCAATGTGGTACCATCTTGGAATAGCTACAGGGTGTAGCCTTGGTAACTCTGCACACCACTGATCCCATTTTTCAGCCAAATCTGTGAGTAACTGTTCCTCTACCCCATAGTTCTTGAAACAGACATTTTACCCGTATGGTAAATGGAGTGAGGAATCCTATAGGGTCAAAGATACGTGCTGATGTCTGTAACACACTTCTCTTTGTGTTTTCTTTGCCCTTTACAATGTCTAGTAGTCCCTTCAAGTCAAACACAAACTCATCTTTCTCTGATCTCCACACTAATCCCAGCACTTTCAGCACATTTCCACCAGCATCTGTCTCTTTTGTGTGCTCCACTTCATGTTGTGTCCACTTGGCTCTCAAATCTGGTAAATTTATCACCCATTTGCAGAGGTTCATGCCAGCATGGGACAGGATCTTGTTTGCTGTGGTGGAAACTGAAAAGGCTTCATCAACATCACTTGAGCTGGAGATGAAATCATCAACGTAGAGAGAATCTCTCAGTGCCTCCACCACCCTGGGCTGCTGACTTTCGTACTGTACTATGTGTTTTCTTACAGTGGCAGCTAGCAGAAATGGACTGGGTGACACTCCAAACACTACTCTACTCATTCTCATAATGCACAGCTCATCTTTACAGTTCTTGTTTGGAGGTCCATGGAGCCACAGGAATCTAACAGCATCCTTATCTTTCTCTGCCAGAGCTATCTGCAGGAATGCCTTAGTGATGTCTGCAGTAAAGGCTATCTGGTGTAATCTGAATTTGATTAGCACGTCTAGCAGATTTGGATTGAGGTTTGGCCCAGTCAGTAAACAGTCATTTAGGGAGGGGCAACCTGATGATGCATCAAACACTACTCTCAGTTTTGTTGTCGCTTTATCTTCTCGGAGAACAGCATGATGTGGCATGTAGTATTTCACAGTCTCTGGATGTTCTTCTGCTGCCGTGTTCTCTGTTACATCCTCACAGATGCCTTGCTGTAGATAATCTGTGATGACATCATTGTATCTGTAGTACAGTGTTGCATCCATCTTTAGTCTCCTCTTGAGGCTTTCAAACCGTCTTTTTGCAACTCTGAAGTTGTCTGGGAGTGCTGGTTTGTCATGTCGCCATAGTAACTCAACTTCATAGTGACCATTTTTGTAAGTAACAGTCTGTTCAAAGTTCTGTAGAGCCTCGGTTTCTGCTGGGTTCTGGGTCTTTTCGTTGAATATGCCCAGTGACTCCACCTCCCAGAAGGCATGTAACTGTTCCGAGATCTTTGTGTCCTCTTCTAGGCTGATGTGCATGCAGGTTGTGTCGGTTACACTGGATGATGAAATAGGCCCCTGCAGAGCCCACCCAAAGCTGCTTTCTATGGCACCAAGTGATTCTGTGATTCTCTGGACCTTGCCAGATACCACTTGCCAGTAATAGTCAGCTCCTATTAGCAGTGACAGTTCTGCATCATCAGGATCGTCCAGTGGAAAATCAGCCAGCTGCAGACCTTTTTTCTTTAGCTCCTCTTGGATGGGTTCGCTGGGAACCTTTATCACTGCTGTACACACTTGAGGGGTTTCCACTGCCTCAGTCTCTATTTTCTGTTGTGTGTGCCACACGTTTTTGCAGTGATACCTTGACAATGTTGCACTGTACTGTCACAGGAGCAGCAGATCCAAAGGTGTGCAGATGCAGTGTCTCTTTCCCTAGCACTGGTAATCCCAGAGCTTTCACCACACCTTCATAAATGAAGCTTCTTTGGCTGCCTCCATCCAACAGACAGCGTACGATTTTTCTTCCTGCTGGGCCCTCTGTCCATGCTTTCACCGTCTGGAGCAGCACTGTATTCTGTGTGTTAGCTTTTGGTTTTGCTGTGTTGGACACAGAGGATACAACAGCCTCCTTACTATCACTGTTCACACTTGTCTGGGGGTATTTTGGTCACACACTGACTGGTGATGTCTGCGTCCACATAAAATGCAAACACTTTTAACTTTACGGAATTTCGCTATGTGTTTTGGACCCAGGCACACGTAGCATCTTCCCAGTGTGACGGCCCAGGGCTGTCTGTGCTGCCTGTGTCTGTCTGTTTTTGTGTTTCCCTTCCCCCTGCAGTAGCGGTAGTTTGAGGCGGAGCTGGGATTCGGGAACACCTGCGGCTGTGATTCCCGGTCTATAAAAGATGGCTATCCAATCTGCTGGCTCTCTCCCGACCACTAGCTGGAAGCTCGGCCCGAGCCACTTTTGCATTTCCTTTTATTTTTGTGTTCTGGTTATGGTTCAGTCCGCACTTATTCCTTAATTTGTAAATAAAATTCACATGTTTATTCTTGATTATCCGTTCTCCGTTTGGTTGTTTTGTTGTGGTCGCCGAGCCAGACCATAACACCGGCTTCTTTAATTTTTCTTTGTGAGCTGGCACAGAACTGTCAGGGCAATGTTCTGGTTTGTGGTTGGGACGATCACAATAGATGCAGGTCTGTGGTGCTATACTCGCTGTGTGCAGTGCAGTAGCTGAGGGCATACTCCAACTTTTTGGTCTCCTGTCATAAGAGGGTGCTGGTTTACAGACAGGTCTATTATTTGGCAGAATGTCCCTTTTTGTGTTACATGGTCTGGTCAGTTGAAGTGCTCTTTCTCGACTTTGAACCTCATTCTGAAGGAAATGATTGAGCTCAGGCACTTTCCATTCACCATTTGGGTCTGACTTGCGTGTGTAGGCTAGTGCTATGTCCTCTGGTATCAGCTGTAATAGTACTGGGCAGAGCAGGCAGCCATATGTGTCACTGTGAACTCCCATGGATTCCAGGCTCCGGATCTGAATTTCACATTCATCATACAGTTGTCTGAGTGCTGAAACATCTGATGATCTTTTAACAGGAGCAAGGTTCAACAGTTTGGACATATGTGCACTAATTACAATGTCTTTTCTTCCAAAACGGTTCTGTAGTAATTCCACTGCTGCATCATAATTCCCATCAGTCATGCTTAGTCCTGCTAATAATAATAATAATAATAATATATTTAATTTATATAGCACCTTTCAGGGTACCCAAGGACACTTGACAAAGTGGAATAAACATATATGAAAACAAACAAAGCAAAGATATAAGAATAAATGGTGTGCCTGTCAGTCAGCACGGAGGGAACAGCCGCACCACCGTCCACACTGCCACCAGCACAGCAGGGAACAGCACCCTCCGTCCAGAAGCGAACTTGCTTCTGGAGGTCCCATGCACACAGCGGGGGCGACACAGGAGACCCGGAGATCCAGTCCCAGTGACAGAGCCCGGGCGAAGCAACAGCAAAAGTCCAGGAGCTCCCGATCTGAACACCTGAAGACCCCACCAGCAACAGGAGAGCATCGACCATCCAACATCACCGCGAGCCGGGGGAGACCACAGCAGCAGAGGACAGCGAGAACGGAGCCAGGTGGTAAACAACCCAGAGGCCGTGGCGGATGGAGGACCAGCAGAGCAATGATGGACATCCCACAAAGCATCAAGCTCTTGCTGCTGTTGCAGTCAGATAGGATCTCAGGTAGGTGAACTTCTCCCTCTTACACAGTGCGTCATTCTCATGAATAGCTGTTTCTTACTGGGACCAGAATTCTTGCCACTGGCTTACATCTCCGTCGTATTTTTATATCACCAGCTTCTGCAGTTTAACAGTCTGTCCGCTTTCTGATCTTACTGTGCCAGAGCTTGCGTCACTCATCCGCTCACTCATCCGCTCACTCACAGGGTCCCGCGTCATCCTCATGAGCTTATCGACCCGAGCTTTCAGTGTGATGATGCGGTCCTGGTAGTCCTGAGTGGTCGCGATCTCTGCCTCCAGTTCGTCCGTCGGCGTTTCATCCTCGATGCCGTTGTCCAAGTCCGTTAACGTTCCCTCCTTGATCACCAAAACCGACAGAATTTCACAGAGTTTGTCACAGTCGGGTCCATCCTTCCTCACCTCCTCTTCCATACGAGTCAAACGTTTTGTTGTGGAGGTGCGGATCGTCTTTCGTTTCTGTTTCATCCGCTCGTAGTGCTCGGCCATCTCCGCTGTTAACGACAGGTTCAACGGTAGCTCCAATTTGACAACATTCACAGTCTTTCAGTCTTGAAATCCCGGGTTTCGGCACCAAAAAATGTTGTTTCAAAGTGTTGGAGCTTCTTAAAAAATGACGTTCGTGACCGTTTCTCATTCAAGCCGATCATATTTACTGATTTAAACATGGAAACACTTTTACAAGCAAGGAAAAACAACAACAGCGATTATTTTATTTTTATTATTTTATTTTATTATTATTTTATGTTATGTACAAAGTGTTTTATTTGTGGACCCACAACTGCTGTAACAAAATAATTTCCCAGTCTGGGATCATTAAAGTATTTCTATCTATCTATCTATCTATCTATCTATCTATAAGAGTACGAGGAAGAAGAAAGCAGATCCTTACTTAGCAACAATAACATTCTTTTTTAGCAACTAAAGTCTAAACGCTACACTGGCGGAAGACAACACAACACATTCTTATTTCAAAATAAAAGCATTTGTTATTGTAACCTACTATCCTATTTGTCAGGAAAAAATATTTACAACATCTAGCTTACGAACTTAGTCTGCCTTGAAAAAAACGTGACATAAATTAGAGTTTGACACACATGTATGGCTGCTACATATCTAACGTTAACGTACAGCAGTTACCTGTCTGTGTCAGTTTGTTTACTTTAGATTACAATTATTTTTTTCAATTGCTTAAGCACGATTTCGAATAGAGGGCCCGGTTTTTCAAAACACTACACACAATTAGCACAACCATACACACAATTAGCAGAACACCACACATTCTTTGCAAAATGAAACAATCTTGTAAAAACTATACACTACTTTATAAAAATGATATTTTGTTACCATGTGAAAACACACACGTTTCATATGACTTAATTCTGTCTGAACCAGTTACACACTGCTGCGCTTAACCTAAAACACTTTTAGCAATTCTACTCCTCAGTTATTTGAGTAATCTAAGTGAAGTACACAGAGAAAGTGCAAATATACAATACTAAAAATTCACCAAATATAACACAAGACCAATGCTGAAGAATGATGAAATATAATTTATTTATCTAAATCAGTCAAAATTTCAACAAGAGATATCCACGCTACAACAGTACTGTGCATAACACCAAAAAAACAAACAAACAAAGAAAATACACACCCAATCAAAAACAAAAAAACAAAACAAAAAAATCCTATAAAAAAATATGGGGGGGGGACTGACAAAAAAAGAAAAGAAAATCCAGCAGGGAAAATATTAGGGATTATTTCTTCGCCGAGCTGGATCAGGCCAGAGAATTTCGTCGACATCACAGGCGATATCTTCATTAGCAAGACAACGAGGGAAGAACCGCTGTGCATGTCGAATCCATCCTTGAATGGCTATGGCGTCAATTTGGTCACAGGCCTTCTCCATGGCCTCAATGAGGGGCACTTAGGCCCGGGGCTGCAGATCATACACCTTCCACCGCCACGTTGAGAAGAACTCCTCGATTGGATTGAGAAATGGAGAGTATGGTGGAAGGTATAGCACAGAAAATTGAGGATTGTGCTGAAACCAGTTGTGGACCTGTGCAGAGTGGTGGAATGATACATTGTCCCAGATGACAATGTATTGCATCTGTTGTATTTGGTTCACTGTGAGGATGTTGGTCCAGAAATGTCAGAATGTGAGCTGTGTTATAAGGGCTCATATGGACATGACGGAGGAGGACCCCATACTGCGTAATGGCAGCGCAGAGGGTGATGTTACCCCCACGCTGTCCTGGGACGTTGATTATAGCCCTGTGGCCAATGATGTTTCTGCCTCTCCTTCTTGATTTTGTGAGGTTAAAGCCTGCCTCATCGATGTAGATAAACTCGTGTGGGATTTCTTCAGCATCCATCGAAACTCTCTGTAGTACAGTGAAAGACAAGATTGTGTAGTTTAGCATGGATCTAAGACACAGTAAATTTATCTTGCAGTGTGTAACATCACAGTGCTAAAGTGAACAATACATACCTCCACATATGCATGCCGCAGTTGTTTGACCCTCTCCGAATTCCGCTCAAAAGGCACTCGATACAGTTGTTTCATTTGAAGTTGATTTTTTTTCGTGCCAGTGTTGAGAGAGAGTCCTAATGAACATTATTGAAAATGCCATCGTCGCCATAGGCAGCGGGTGGGCCTGACGTTTGGGAAGGCTGCCTGATCACACAGCGCAAGGATGAAACTGCTGATCATTAAATATATAATTAACTATATGCAATAGTCTCAGTCAGTAGCGTAACATCATGGTGACAGGCTCCGGTGCAAATATTTTTTTTGTGCCCCTAAACACATGCACACGCTCGTGCGCACTGCACGACACACACACACACACACACACACACACACATGCGCACAGCCACTCAAGAGAACTGCTATTGCAGGGGTGGACTGGTCATTGGGAGTGCCGGGATTTTTCCCGGTGGGCCGATCAATAATGGGCGGATGGGCGGCCGTTTTTTATTTTATTTTACTTTATTTATTTATTTATTCTGCTGCGCCTTGCCTTGGTAACGACCGTATATTACCAAATAACCGCAGGGTTCCCTTTAAAAGCTGGGTGTATATTCTGATACATAACCGCCGGTTCCAAATAAATGTCGGGTCTAATTTATATTTTTTTTTAAATAAAGGAAGGAGACGCGACCTCTGACACTGCACGTTTTTCTTCTTCGCCTTTTTCACGTGTTGTGTTGCTTTCTGTCAGTCAGTATCACACTGATGATCGCCATGGTTCCGGGGCAGCAAAACAATAAAAACTACGACTTGAAATTCAAACTTTCTGTCATAAAATATGCAGAGGAAAACTTGGGAGAAGCAGCCGCTGGACGTTTCTCTGCCGACCAGAAGAGAGTGAGAGATTGGCGAAAAAATCAAACGGAGCTTCAGCGTCTGTCCGAGGAGGACAGCAGCAGGGCCAGGCTGCCTGCTGGAGGGAGGAAGAAGGCAAGCGAGGAGCCTGAGATAAACATGCGGGAATTAGTTATCAGCAAACGGGCATGCCATGAGAGAGCGTCCCGCAAAATGATCAGGGTGATGGCGAAACAAATGTGCGCCTGGTCTGTTCAGTGATTGAAACAAATAAAAGGTAATAATAAAAATGAACAGGTGCCTGCATATCGACGCCCAGCAGCAGCCAGTCCATCACCCGCTGTAGCTGCATGAAATCATGTATAATAACATGCACACATTATGTGCATATTATTATACATGATTTTCACAATTTTCCAGCATAAAATTTGG
The DNA here is from genome assembly GCA_963678695.2 of Diplodus puntazzo. Taxonomy (NCBI): domain Eukaryota; kingdom Metazoa; phylum Chordata; class Actinopteri; order Spariformes; family Sparidae; genus Diplodus; species Diplodus puntazzo. The sequence goes on along the minus strand of OZ023157.1, from coordinate 33,176,517 downwards.
GAAGGCTCAGCCTTCCCTAGCCTCCATTACCCGCCGCCCATGATCGTCGCCAATGATGTTGACTTGAATTTCTCTGAGAGTTATTGCATTATTGGCCAGAACCATGTTTATGATTGCTCTTTCTTGTTCTTGTGTGAAAATAGGCCCCCTCCCTCCTTGTCGCTCTCGCCTCTGAATCCTATGTGGAAAAAAATACATAGGATCTCACAGGAACCAGTATGAACAGCTGTAGAAAGATTTGTTTTTACCTGTTTTCTTGTCGAAATGTCCTGATCACAGATGCCACTGTATATCTGCTAAGATTTGGCTGAACTCTCAGTCAAGCCTCCCTCCCTGTTTTGCAATTGACTGTGTGCAGTCATTTGCAAAAAGTGTGAAGCTGACATTGTGCTTATAGTTGTGCTAATCTGGTCCGGAGTTTTGCTCCTTGAGTGTAAGGTTTTTATAATTGTGTATGACTTTTGATTTTAGTGTTTATGCAATCCAAAAAAACTGTAAGAGGATTTGAATATTTTCTGCAGAGGTGCCCCTCAAATGATGATGACCAACTCAGAGTATCCTCCATGCAAAATGGTGTCTTGCTCCACTCCCTGGGTCAGTGGAGGCTGAACCGATTAATCAATCGAACTCTAGTTCAAAGGCTACATTTAAGAGGCATCTAACATTATTAATTGAATGTCTGCCTTTATAAAACCAGTCTGTTCCTCTTTAATCAGTATGGGCAGCAGAGTAGCTGAAATTTTGGAAAGTATTTTGTGGTCCATATTTAAAAGAGCAATCGGTCTATAGGATGAGCATGGCCCAGGGTATTCCCCTTTTTTAGTGTTTAATAGAGATATGTTAGCCTTTTTAAGGGTCTGTGATAATTCTGCTGCACAGAATGAATGATTAAACGTTTCAAAACTACTAAAATCAGGTTCTGAACATAACATTTGCAAGTAAACCCATCAGTTCCTGGATTTTTGATATTATTAATTACTTCACCTATTGTAATTGGACCATTGAGGAGACTTTTCTTTTCATCTAATATTGTTGGGAGGTTGACATGAGCAAAAAAGTCCTCCTTTTATTGATGTGCATCACTTGTCTGTTCAGAAGAATACAATTTACTGTAAAATTCCTTGAAACAATCATTAATCAACCTATTCTCATACACTGTTACCCTCAACATTAAGTACAGCTGCTATAGACTGGGACTCTACTCTTTATAGCACAGTATGCAAGACATTTCCCTTGGTCATCTCCATATTCATAAAACCTCTGTTTAGTATACTTAATTATTTTCTCTGCCTCTTTAGTAAGCGGACAATCTATAGCAAATCTGAGAGCAGATATTTCTTTCCATAAAGCAGGGGATGGAGAGGTAGAGTTTTTCTCGATTGTTTACACACATTTTCTGAAAGCATGCCTCATACTCTCAGAACTCTATACACACAAATCAAAAAACACACGCACAATGGGCAAAACCCCTCAGTTCTCCTGCAAAATGAAACTTTGCATTCAAAACAATGTTATTTCTTCTCAAAATGGTATTTTGTTTTCAAATGACACACACAAACCATCAAATGAATAGACATTTATAAGAACCAGTTGAATACTGATGTGCTCAATGTAAAACACTATGATGAATGGTAAAAACTCCTTCTCCATTCATTATAATGACTTAGGCCTTTTTTTGTTCAGTGTTACACTTACTACAGACAGTACATACATAAGTGTGTTGTAACATATTTGAGAATATTGTTTTTTAACTCACAAACACACACACAAATACATGGTAACAAACATACAAAACAACAGAAGAATTTACTGTATAGAGTTGGAGTAAAAAAAAAAAAAAAAAAAAACTATGCTGCATCCTCGTTTCTGTTTCGGTCTGGCCACAGCACCTCATCCACATCATAAGCAATGCTTTCCATTGCTCCAAAACAGAAGAGCTCACCTGTTGCCCTTTTATGCTAAAGCTCTGATTGCTAATTGTAAAACTGTGTGGCAGGTGTTTGCATAGTAGGGCAATTAACTTTAGAATTTTGAATGACAGTGTGTTCCTTGTAAAACAACAAATTTTCTTCATGAAAATTGTGCCAAATACAGATAATTGTGTGTAGTGTTTTGAAAAAAGTATGTTGTAGAACTGCAATTTGAGTGTAAAGCAGAAATTGTGTTTGTTGTTTAGCAGAATCCGTTCAGGGGGTTGGTGCATGAGTTACATGTTGTGGTCATTGTGTCTCAAGTACCAGTATTAGTGTGTAAACAATTGAGAAAAACTGTAATATAACTTCTTTCCCTATCTAACAGTCCCCCTCTTAAGACTTTTGGTTTTCTAGTCTCTGGCGCCTCTTAGTGGCAGAATATGACATGATCAGCCCTCTTGCCAAGGCTTTTCAAGTTTCCCATACAAGTTGAATGTAAATTGACGGAAGAAAATGTCTTAATTTAGGTAAGATGTAAAAGTATTGTCTTTAAGAATTATACGGTCAAGTCACCACTGTCAAGATTGATTAATTAGATATTTAAGCTTCATATCCATGATCACAGTGGCAGGATCTCATATAATTGTAACGCCTATATTTCCAGACAAAACTGATTGTAGTTCAGTTCTAGCAATGGAAAACAGACTATGCTAGTCTGACACCCATTAGGGGCAGAGAAAGACGTATACTCTTTGTTAAGGCATTGAGGCTAGTCCATAGGTCATCAAATCTGAGATTTTCACAAATGATGAGAGGAGAAGTTATTTTGGGAGAAATCACCAAGAATATAAGAATATGATAGTAAGAAAAGTAGATGGTGGACCTGTAGATAATAAAAGTTAATTACTGAGTATTTTGCCCTTTTAAACTGCCTGTAATTATAACATAATTACCATTCTTGCCTTTAACACAATTAGCCACCTTAAAAGTCAGAGTATGTCTAATAAGCTTAGGTTCTGGTTGTAAATGATGCAAGAGGTTAAGTCTGACCTGTGGTTTCTTGCTGTGTGTCCTCATCCTGCCTCCTGTAATCTCCCAAGCCGCTCCGCCAAGAGAAGTGAGGCAGTTCTCCTCCCACTGGCCTGTTTTACAGTTTCATCAGAGGTTTTTCAGGGGGAATTTGTAACACAATAAAGTTACTTCACATTAAGTTTGCAGATATGTAGTAGCCTACCCAAATCAATCTGGGGAAAATATTTTTCTTCAACTGGTATCTTAGTCATAATAACCTTGAGCTAGCTAAGCATTTCTGTGTTTATATGTGCAGTATTTATTCAGTTTGGGAAACCCCATGATCTCTGGAGCATACAAGGCAGATTCAACAGAAACTGGATATCATCATCACTTCACCAAAGGAGTACAACTACCACTATAATCACATACAGGGGAAATGTGTATTCTCTGCCTCTGTAAACATTATAAGCTCTGAACCAGCCGATACATCTCTTTCTTACCCCCTGGACCAATGAAAGGTGTGTATGTAGGACACAGTCTGTAGGCTTTTGAGTGTCAGGAATGTATTTTCACTTATAACAGTCACATTGGCCGCTATATCTATCTCAAAGGTTAGGGGCACATTTCCAATGTCGAGAGTAACAATTATTTTTTCCAGGCTTGCTGCCTCACTGACTTCTCCCAGAAACTGAAACTGTCCCATATTCTCCGTGAGTTCAGTATTCTCATATGACACACCTGTGCCCAATGTCCTCACGTGTTGCACTTTTTACATGTACGCTTAAAAGCATGACATTACTTGTCATGCCACAGTGACCACAGTTCTGGACGTTTTTAGGGACACTTGTTGCTTCTTGTGCCGTGTTTCCTTTCCTGTGTTGCCCCCCTGGCCATCTCTTGATGTCAACATTAGCCACTTGCAGCCCTGGCGGGTTGGACTGGAGGCCAATCTGTTTTACCAAAAGTTTGGAGTGAGACTTTAGGGAAAAGAATCTTCGGTCGCTGGTGAAGAAATTGGTCGTTTTGAAGGCAGAGAAGAAATATCCCATTTTAAATTAACATCAGGATTAGACTGTTGTGATGTCATTACTCAAGCAGCCCCTCTCTGCTGCCCAATTACTTGCAACTTAAAAAAAGTGTCCTGCAATTGTACATATTGTTCATAATGGAGCAGCATTAGTAGAAATTAAATAATTATTAAATGTGATAAAGCAAGACAAATTAAGACAAATAACCACTCCCCAATGAAAACAGGTCTTTCTGCTTCTTCCCTGACATCTTTGAAACAGATCTTTAAAAAAGACTGTGTACTGTGCTGTACTGTTAGACCCACACAGGCTTAAAAACTAGCTACTGCCCTGTAAATCCCCTTAGCTCATAGTATCAAAGAGCTTACCAGCAAATTAGTGATTTCTTTTTTTAAATCCAATCTGACACTAAGATGGAAAATAACTGTCCCTTTAGCTATTTTCATTTTGTTTGGAAATGTATCAGTTTGGAAAGACAAGCTGCAGATGTATGTTAGTGGTTTTGAAATCCCACCAATAACCCTTTTCACTACTGCCTTGTCTGATTCATGGACATATTGTTTTTACATTTATTAACAATATCTATCATTTCTTTTTTATCCACTGCTGTAAAAAACAGATCTTGAAGTCCTTTCTAAAGAATTATCATTTATTTCTTTGGTTGTCACCAGAGAATCAGTCTGGTCCAACACTCATAAAAAAATAATTAAAACCATTTACCACATCTTCCACATTATAATTTTCATTGTCATCATCAATATATAATACTGAGGATACCTTACTTGGTTAAAATCATTTCCAGTAATACTATTTAATATATTCCATATTCCTTAACATTACTTGTGATATCATCTAATATTTTATTGTGGTAGTCCTTCCTGCACCTCCTTATAATATTAGTTAACTTATTCTTATATTTTTTTCATTTATTTTCTGCCCCTTCACTTCTCTGTTCTATGGGATCTTTCTATCATGTATTTTTCATATGCAGGCGTCTTGTAATCCCCTGTTGATCCATGGATGATGTTGATTGATGTTTTCTGCAATATTGTTTTACAGGACAATTTGAATCACATAATGATCCAAACGTTCTTAAGAATGTTTGTATAAATTCCCGTAAGTATTCCTTGATGTTGTTGAAGTTTGCATTCAGGCTTCTGCAGTTAAAGTGGATTATTGGTAATCTGTTATCTGTTTTAATGGTTTCAGTATACTGTTCCTCTGTGTAGTAGCAGCTAATATCATTTATGTTACAGAAGAACAACTATTATAGCTACTATTGATACCATTTCCCATGGCCTGTAAATTGTAGTGACTATTTAAGCACACATTTTATTAATCTTGAAAAATAACACAATTCATTTTAGAATGAGGTGGTTACCTACCATTTGACCATCAACTTGTCAATATGTCATTGAAAGTTTGTTTTCTCTTTTCGTTGGGTTAGTTAGATTTAGGCATGAGGATTGATAATTGGTTAGGGTTAATATCTGGGTAAGCCAATCAGAAGCAGTATAGGGTCCAAGGTATAGCAAGCAGAAAGTGAGGAAATATATTACAGGGGAAAAGATATAAAGGGGTCATTTATGATTCCATGTGACCGCATGAAGATGCTCAATTGCATGAGTCTCACGGTCATTGCCTGAGACGGTTTATGGGAAAGCTTGAAAGTTGTTTAGCATACAAAGGATAGGTTCAGTGGGCAGTGATGGGAGTAACGGCGTTAAAATAACTAAACTTACCAATGGCGTTATTTCTTTCAGTGATGGGTAATCTATCTAATTACTATTATTCCATCGTTACAACGCTGTTACCGTTACCTTTACCGAAAATTAAATGTGGCGCACTATAAACTCAAGGTACTCATTGAAGCTGTTGTCATCCGACTTGGCTCTCAGCCAACAGAGGGAGGAGGGGAGGAGGGAGGGGCGAGACAACTGCATAAGTGATGATGATTGGCTAAGGTAGAGTAAGAGTTTGTGAGCCAATCAGAGGCAGTGTTCAGTTTACACACAACACACACACACCGCAGCCTCACACACACAAACTAGCAGAGGTAACCTGCAGCAATGGCGAGTCCAGAGGGAAAGTTGGCATTTTCAAAGGGGAAGTACAGACACCACTTTAATCTCCTTGAGGTAAAAGGCAAGTACGTACATGTGAAGTGTACATTATGTGCCAGACCGAAGTGTTTGTTCACGTCCATTGTAAGCAACTCTAATCTAATGAAGCATGTCTCAACGGCACACACTTCTACAAAACTAGTGGCCAAAAACACCGTTGTTGACACTGTTGATGATGATAGGAGGCCAGGTGTGGACAAGGTTGTAACAAAGAAGGGCCACGTTGTCCAAGCAGCTAAAGCTGGATTTTTCTGCTCCAGCTTCACAAAAACTTGTGACACAGACTGAACTGAATGCAATGATAGACAGGTATGTTGTTGAGAATATGCTCCCGTTATCAACAGTCGAATCAGACTCCTTCAGAGCCCTCATTGGCAAAATATTGGGGAGAGCAGGTGCCAGTCCGCCATGCAGAAAGACATTTTCTGAATACATAGATGCCGAGCACGCTAAAATGAATGCCGAGCTCAAAAGGGGATTTGAAGAATTAGAATATGTCTCTACTACTGCAAACATTTGGACTAAACATAATCTTAGTGTTGGGCCTTGTGCCTCCGCATGTCTCAAACAAAGAAGGCCTGTAGGAGACATCTGACATCACTCCCAGTCTACAGGTTGTGAGACCGACACACGCCGCATTTCCAGGTACCTAAGCTGTGGAGAGACTCCGGTTTCATGCAGATGCTGCCGTAAGGGAGCAACTTTGAGACACGTTTTTCACTTTGTTTGAGCTAAATTTCAGTTTCCTCCTCGTTGGACGAGACAGAGACTGTTTTTGTTGTACTTTCGTTTTCGTTCGAATATACGTCATTATTGTTTTGGATCCATAGAGGAACGCTGCACAATCCGTTCCTCCCTGCCTGCAGAAGGAAGAGATTGTCTTCAGAAGGAGACGAAACCCCGAGGTCCGATCCTTCCATCAAGTCGACATAACACTGTGTTACAGCCTGCCGTCAGCTTTTAGGACGCTAAAGCTGACCCCGTGCTCACCCCTCAACGAGTTGGAGTTCCGAGTCAGACGGGACACACGCTAGTCGCAACAAGCAACTCAAGTAAAAGGCTTTTGTTTGGGCAGAAACAGATAGTATATAGCATGTTTTTCTTTGTTGTGCTTACCTTTGTTGTGAAAGGACCGCCAATTCCGATTCATGGTTTCCTGTACTGTGTGCTAACTGTGTCATCATGCTCACTAGGAGTGAATGAATCATAGTTACCTTCGTTTCATTAATTAACTATAATAAGTCTATGAATTAATAATAATATTTTAATTAATAATCAATAATCAATATCGATTCCCAACATTAGCGTAACTGCCCATTGGATACATTCACATAGCATGGAACGAAAGAAAGCAGCTTTGGCATGCAGACGATTTAAAGGCCGTCATACTCATGAAGATATTGCAACTGAGCTTAACAACATTCACTCATCCTATGGCATATCCCACAAAATAACATCAACTGTCACAAATAATGGTTCTAATTTTGTCAAGGCCTTCAAGTACCCGCCAGTCGAGGAGGATGAGTCTGGGGATGATGAGTATGAGGTGAATTTTATGAACATTAATGATGTCTTGCAAAACAGTGTTGATGATGATGATGATGATGATGATAATGATGATGATGATGATGTGATTATTTTGCTGCTGCATCAGAGATGTGCATTGCACACCTTAAACCTTGTTTCATGTACTGATGTTGACAAGTGGATATTGTCAAGACCAGAAACAAAAGCGTTATACAGAAGTGCTATGACCCAATGCACAGCCTAACCGAACAAGGCTAGCCATTCAACTGTGGCTGCAGAGTCTGCCGTTGATGTCATTACAAGGACGCTGCTAGTTCCATGCACTACGAGATGGAACTAAATGATGCCCTGGCTTGCATCTGTGAGACCCCTATAGTTGAACTGAACACCATCTCCTCCAAGTTCGTGTTGAAAGCCATCACAGAACGGGAGCATCAGTTCCTCATGAAGTACTGTATGTTAATGAAGCCTGTTATGTATGAAACTAATGTTGCACCATGTGAATATTCACCAGTAGGTGGCACCTGCACTCTGTAACTTGTTGAGTTCTGTGTGGAATAAAGCAAGTCCAGAAGAAGTGATTGAAACAGCCACAAGTGTGTCAGTGTTGCTCTGTGATAGCATATGTAAAATTGTTTGCATATAGACCTAAGGGTAGTAACATAACAAAGCCACTAACAGTAGCCTTAGACATTCTTCAGGGAGAATACAACTGTCAAGTCGTGGATTATTTCAAATCAGGAGCACAAGGGATGGACACATTTCCATTAGTAAAGAAAATTTCACTCAAATACAATGCAGCCACTCCATCCAGTTTCCCCGTAGAGAGATTGTTTAGCCTGGGGAAGCTCCTCTTCACTCCAAAGAGGAGCGGGCTCTCTGACCAGAAGTTTGAAAAGCTTCTGCTTTTAAGATACAATCACTGGTTTAAGGGCTAAGATGGTCACAGTAGATGAGTGGGTTGTCTGGGTGTAAGGAAGGAGCGTATGGATGGATGGATGGATGAATAAATGAATATTTAGGAGCTAAAGTTGGATTTGTCCAAGTAATTCATATACTTTTTCAGCACTATTTTAAAAGTACTTCATATTGTTAAACTGTTTCTTTTCTTTTTAAGAAAATACACAAGTACAGTATGTCTACCAGTTGTGAGAAGGTTTGATTTATTTGATTTACACTACAGAGAGTTAAAGCACTTCATAGTTAATTACTTTTTAAAAGTAACGTGCCCAACACTGTCAGTGGGTGACATCACAGGTCCTGTGACACATTCTAAGGAGCTCTATACACACCCATTATACACTGTGATAAAAATTAAGAGAGCATATATCTAAAACTGTGACATTTCAAAAGCGTAAAAGAGTTCAGCGAAGTTGAATACAATAGTAGTTTCATAGTTTAGAGACTTGTGATCTAGTTAAGGTTTAAATGACATCTGTAGCACAAAGTAGGGGGATGTAGTGGCATTTCCAAATGTAGTAGGTTTGGAGACGATTTGAAGATTGCTGAATTTTACTTCCATTGTAAAATCTTAAGAAAAAAGCTTAATATTACTTTTTTTGAGTCTAAAAAATGTAGAGAAAAGAAAAAAATATAGGTTTTTGCCTCTTCCCCCTCAATGCAAAGACGGAGGTCAGAGAAATGGTATGCATTAAATTCACTTAATACGCTGATTTGTCTGCATCCTTCCAGGCAGGGCCTTTAACAGCTTTCATCTCTCCATAAAGGAATTAAATTGCCGGGGAAAGAGAGGCACTTGGGGCCGGCTATAATCAAAATGCTTCAGAGGCCCTTAAGCTTATGTTATGATAAAGCCAAACTGTCAAGTGCTAAATAGAAAAACATTATGTGCTCTCTTTTCAGGAAAGGCACCTGTCATTCCATATCGGTTGCATGCATATCCCCGAAAGCTGGAAACATTATCTGTCACTTCTAGTCTTCCAGCACATATCTCTTGGTGAAAGTGGAGAAATAAGGCAGTGAGTTGAATGCTTCATGGGTCACTGCTCCTCACAAGCATGGAGCATGTTCTCTTTGCCCCCAACCACCCATCTCCATCTCCCCCCAGCCACTGTGAAAATGGGCTTTCAATACAATCCATCCAATCCATTACAAGGATTAGATTGGCTGCTTTAACCTGAAAGGCTACTCTCATGCATTTTTAATCATACTAGATTGCCTTTTCAATGGCAAACTACAGGGGCAGAAAGACAAAGGGAAGAAAGAAGGTGGATAAAGAGGGGCAAAAATAACATGTTTGGCATAACATAGGACAATTTTATCTGTGAAGTCATCTGTGAATACTATTTTGAACTGCAGGATACATGGTGAACAGTGGAGAGCTCACAAAACATGCAGCGACACACATAGTTTTGTCTGGACTATAAATCATAACTACTTGCATACTCAGCCATACTCTATTCCAAACTATGGCATAGTTTTCACAAACAAACAACATCATGATCTTACACATAAAACATACTCTCCACATTAGTGTATGCAAGAAAAAATAGTTGTGTGCTTGAGAGAGGGTACTGTTTGCGTGAGACAAATTACAAGGTGTCTGCAAGTGTACTTCTATACTTAACCCTTGCATTATGTTTGTTTGTCCCCCATTACTTTGGTGTTCCCGGTCAAATTTGACGGGTCTGGTTTAACTGCTCTTACATTAACCACAAACAACATAATTCAAACATAATCACCACCAAATTTTACTTAAAACGTTTTAATGCTGTAAACAATGTTTCCAACTATTGGTGAACATGCATAACTGCAGTGAATATACAAAGAACATACGCTAAAAATTATAATAATAATCAAAACAGAGACCAAATTCATAGAGCATCCGAAAAAATCAACATGAATAGTCGTTTGTGTGTGTGTGTGTGTGTGTGTGTGTGTGTGTGTGTGTGTGTGTGTGTGTGCGTGTGGGTGTATCTGTGTGTGTGTTTTAGAAAAAAAAGTTTTGTGAACTGAGGCCTTAATAACACCCCAAAAACATTTTCCAAGTGTTGCTTACAGAATGCTTTTCCTTTGTTATCATATAACATTGTCGGAATGTTTTAAGAGAAGAAAATTATATATATGTTAACTCAACAACATCACCAAATCATTCTCAGAATGTTGCAGACAAAATGTTTTACCTTTGTTAACATATCACATTACAGGAATGTTGTAAAAAAAAAATGTTTTGCGAACTTGTTGTCATTTAAAATCATTGGAATGTTTTATAAAAAAACGTGACATAATCTGAGGCCCTAATAACATCCTGAAAACATTTTCTAAATGTTGCTTTCAGAATGTTCTTCCTTTGTTTTCATGTAACATTCTTGGAATGTTTTATAGAAGAACATTCAATAATATGCTACCTCACCGACATCCCCAAAACATCCCGAGAATGTTACAGCTAAAACTTCCTTCCTTCGTTAACATATCACATTACAGGAATGTTTTAGAAAATGTTTTGGGAATGTAGGCCTTAATAATATTCTGAAAACTTCTGCATGTTGCTTTTGCAATGTTCTTCCTTTGTTATCGTGTAACATTGGGGGAAATTTTTTTTAAAAATGTTCTGTAATTGGAGGCCTTAAAAACATGCCAAATTCATTTTCTAAATGTTGCCTTAAGAATGTTCTTCCTTTGCTATTTTGTAACATTATGGGAATGTTTTATAGAAGAACATTCTAAAATCTGTTACTTCAACAACATCACCAAAACATCTTCAGAATGTTGCACCTAAAACATTCTTACTTTCTTAACATTTAATGTTATAGGAACATTATTTGAAATGATAAATGTCCTTAAAAATATTCTTTGAACATTAGATAAAAACGTTTTTTTTAAAAAACATAATAAGAACTTGTAGGGAATGTTAGCCAATGTTGTGGGAACATTTCCTGCTAGCTGGGTGTATGTACAGTTGAGGCCAAAATTATTAGCCCCACTTATGAAATTAGACAAAACTCTTGATTTCTCCATGGAAATGACCATTAACAACAAGTGTTTATAGTGTATTTGTTTCCAAAATAACAAGGACAAAATGTCCACTAAGTTTGATTAGGATATTTTTTTGATACACTGAGTTGAAACAAGAAAGGGCAAAAATGAGGCGTCCAAAACTATTAGCCCCCTGGCCATTAATAGTCAATAGTGTACCGTTTCTGAGCAACAACTGACAACAACATTATTATTAGAATTGTGACCAAATTGTGTGGTTTCCGAGCATGGACATTCACTTTGAGCACCCGCCACAGATTCTCAATAGGATTGAGGTCTGGGCTCTGTGCGGGCCACTTCAGGACCTTGGTTTTGGTATCCTTCAGGTACAGTTGGACAGATTTCGATGTATGCTTTGGGTCATTGTCTTGTTGGAAGACCCAGCGACGACCTAAGGCTAGACTACGAGCAGATTTCTGCTTATTATCCCTCAAAATTTCAACATAATTTTCTCTTTTCATGATGCCATGCATCTGAGCAAGGCTCCCTGTGCCTGAGGCTGCAAAACAGCCCCATAACATGATGCTCTCACCACCATGATTAACTGTGGGAACTGTGTTTTTAGGGTTGAAGGCCTCTCCCTTTCTTCGCCAATCATAAGCAACATCCATTTGCCCAAATAGTTCCAGTTTGGTCTCATAAGACCAAAGCACAGACTGCCAAAACTCATCTTTACCTTTCGAATGTTCATGGGCAAACCTCAGTCTGGCTATGATGTGCTGCTCTTTGAGTAAAAGGGATCTTCCGGGACGATGGCCCTGAAGGCCACCACGATGAAGAGCCCTCACAACATAAGGCCTTGAGGCAATCAGAGGAAAAATAAAATGTAAAAAACACCACAACTGTGTTAAGTGTACAAGACTATGAGAGTGTAGTGTATGAGACTTAGTATGTATGTGTATGTGATGAAGTGTGTTAGTATATGTGACTAAGTGTACTTCTGCATGTGAGAGTGAACTGCATAAGTCAACAATTAACAAACTCCCCACACTGATGCTGTCCTATCTGGACCTGTACCTATAACCAATAAATTATTGAGAATTATTTAATATTAATGGAGTGTGAACTGGCGCTACTTTTGCAGCCTTTACACTACTGGTTAAGCAGCCCACAGAAACCCACAGACCAAGTGCATCGTAGACGATCTCACATGACGCAACGTAGCCAATGAAATCAGCGCATTTGGACAAGCAGGGTGACTCTAGTGAGTGAAAAATAAACACAGACATTTGCTGGAGGAAATGCAAGTCAGAGAAGAGGTATTTGACATGTTGTGCTCTAAAAAGAGAAGCTTTTAACCGAAAATTAACTTTAACATGTTGATTCTTCCCATGGGCAGTCTAAAACTGTATGTTTCATACGTTTTGATACTGTGCCGTCACTGTGAGACAAAACAAGTCTTTTACACAAACATACCAACTCAAATCAGAATTAAAGCAGCAAGCAGCGATAAATGGGCCCTCACAGTCCACGCGCGTTGGGGCTGCCATCTGGGTGTGCTGCGTAGATGTATTCAGGGCAAGAACCTCTACATGTTTGAGCAATTTGGAGTAGATGGCAAATTGTATGTGGAAGTTATAATGAGTAGATGGTTTTATGGCGAAGCATTGAAATGGGCCGCGCCACCAGGTGTGACGTAGGTGAAAGCTTTTGATAAGTTTCGTCCACAGATGCTACTTGCAAAGTTTGTTGCAAATCGGTCAAATGGCCTGGGAGGAGTTCAAAAAAGTAAGTTTATAATTTTTTCACAGAGCCCTAGTGGCTCATGGGGAAGTAGTCACCTGGGTTTCATGTCATTCGGACAGACCAATGTGGAGATATGCAACACTTCGTGTTTTGAGCAAAATGGACAGGAAGTTGTTTTTCATAACTTGAGTATTGTTTGGAATATCAAAATTCTGTTAATAACCTTTTTGTCAAGAGTAGCGTGGAAAATCGCCTGGGAGGAGTTCTAAAAAGTAGGTTTGCGACATTTAGCGAATGTGCGGAAAAAACAGTAGGCGGAAATGGGCAGGGCCTATATCAAGAGATTCAGCATAATTCAATGAACGCGTGGATGAGGTTTTTGAGTATAAGTATATGTGAGTTATAAGCCAAAACGCACTTTCCTTGATTATAGCGCCACCTAGTGGTGGAAATCAAGGACAACAATAAATTATTAAATTTTTTGGCGGGTGTGACGTATATTCCAAGTTTGGTGAGTTGCAGGTCGAGACCTGCTCGGGCCCTATTTAAAGCACCAAAAATGAATGCAGCTTTCTCTACTGCAGTGGTGTCACACCCGTGGGGGACTTTTACAACACGGGATAGTAAACACTTGCAGTGAACAGAGCAGAGGCATGAAACGTTTTTTTTAGCTAGTTAATAATGTAGAATTTTGTCTGTAAACTAAACTATGTCTTGTTTTGTGGCATATCAGCTAATATTAAGCAAGCCAGGTGGCAAACAATGTTAATGCAAGCCAGGTGTTAATGGTAACTGACAGAGACATCCACTGATTTTCATATTATTTAACATTAGAATTATTCTTTTTGTTTGGAATGCCAAAAAGGAAGAGGCAGCAGAAGATTGACTTCTTTTTCAAGTCAAGTTGTCATGTAAGTGGAGTTATGTGACAGGAGGGAAACAGAAAAATAGCTTTCAATCCATAAACGCACTTATTTTATATTTCAGTATTATGTTAATAACATATTATATATTTTTCAGTTTTATAGTAGTACATTAATATTCTTGCAGAATGCCATGTAGGTGTTCATTTATGTAACTTAAAGCTTTTTATTAGAGCTTAAAATCTTCTTTTCAATGAAGAAAATCTCCTATATCAACTCATCCATGTTACTGCTCTCAGAAACTAGAAAAGAATAGAAATGAAGACAATGAAATACAATAAAACCATTAACATCTTAAATAATGAGAGGAATAAAATAATATAGAGTACAATAAAGGCTAGGATGAAAGATTAGTTAAAACAGATTAGAACAAAAATATATTTCATTCAGGAACACTCTCGTCATTTGCTTAAATCATTTATTGCGACAAATGATATACAGTTAGACTTGGCGCTGAAGGCTCCGCTCAAGGAGCTCCCCGGATTTGACTAGCAGCATGCTAGGTCAATCTGGGTAGCGCAATGCATACCCCCCGCAGGAGTAGAGGCATAGCAACTTGATAAATTGAGCCGTTTTAGACTCAGAATAAGCAGGTGGAGGCTGGGGTGGTGGTGGCAAGCTTGCCAGCAGCGGCGATGTGCGTGCAGCAGTGTCGAAGGAGAGATCAGTGAATGACGGCTTGGGTTTAAATGGACCGCCTAATTTGGAAGAGTGACTGTGGTTGGTTGGAGACTGGAGCTGATCTGATCAGCTGGCTGTCAGCTGACTACAGCTGGGGCTTATGACTTCCGTGTCCTGCATGAATTTGCGCTGAGCTTCATGTCAAATAATTAATAAAGTTTACATAAAATGTTTCAACACTTCTATGTTCAGGAATATTTACATTGAGTTCTTTATGTAGGATGTTTAATAGGAAGAGAAATCTAGGAGTCAGGACAAAGGAGAGCAATATTAAGCAGTCAGTGGGAAAATATGTCCTTACCTTCCAAACTCAGTGATACACAAGATTCCCATGGCTCCATTTCAGTCCTGGTGTGGAAGGTGTTCCTTGTTTTTACTGTTGTAAAGCATTTCACAAAGATACCTCACCACTGGCATAGACTGCAGAACCTGCACTGGCGGTTGCCCCCCCTCGTGGCCCAATTGTTGAAAAACGCGTGGTAAAGTGCCCTCCTGGGAACCAAAAAATGTACCAAAGTACCCTCTTGTTTGGCAAAACACACTAAACTGCCCCCCTGGCTGGTTGAAACATGATAAACTGCCCTCTTGGGAGCCAAAACACGTGCTAGAGTGCCCTCTTGGGAACCAAAATGCGCGCTAAAGTGCCCTTCTTTTCGCCCCTGCCCTTCAAAAAGTCTGTGCACGCCACTGGGCAAGACAGTGTTTAGCTCTCAGGGGCCATGATTCAAGCATGGGAAATCTTGAAGTATAAAGCGAAAGGAGACCCATGCCTTTCCAGGTGGTTGGCAAGTAAGAAGGATGCTTACACATCAGGAACCGTTCAAAATGAGTTCCGTAACTTGATCAGCACCTCCATTGTTAGGGAGATTTCTGACAAGATTCGATCAATTCCGCACTTGCAGTTCTCCATAATGATGGATGGCACTAGAGATCAGTCAGGAAAAGAGCAACAGGCATTATGCTTAAAGCCCCTGTACGGAGCTTTTAACTGGATATGCAAAAGTCTCTGGTTTCTGCTGATGTGTCTCTGTTACCTACAGCAAATGAGCCCATCAGTGTGAAGATACGCTATTTCTAAGTAGTCTAATTCTATACCTCTGAAAGGCATTGGTCGGGTTGGACCACTGACGAAATGATTTACGGCAGTCAGACCGGAACTGACGACACTCGGGAAGATACGGCATAGCTGTTTTGTTGCTACGCTAGCCAGTGCTAACCAAGCTAAAACTTTTGTCATGGCTGATAATGAGACAAAGAAGAGAAAAAGAATTTGAACCGAAGACCAACGAAAGGCCAAGATGGAATCCGATCGAGCTAGGGCTAAAACACGGATAAACATTGGCGATTCCTTCAAGAGATGGAGAGAGTTGCGGGGCTTGAAGGGATTCAAGTCGGATCCAGAATTTGCCCAATTCCTCCTAGACAGGTATGTAAATGTTATTTCATTTATGAAATGTAATGCGGGACGTAGTTTACAGCAATACATGAATTACATGAAAAGCTGGCTAACGTTACCACTAGATTAGCTCTAGATACTACACTCGTAAAAACAACAACAAACGTCTTTGATCACGCATCCATTTCAGCTGTGTGTATGCCCCAGCCCAGCCGACCTGCAACAATGCATCGGTAACATCCTCTGTCATTATAAATGATTCAGTTTCTTACTTAGAACAAAACATCCATCACAATCACTGTGACTTTGCTGTAACGCTAGCTCTGTAGCACCGTGGGTAATATATATAGCTGGGAAATTGCAGTGCAACAGCAGCATTACACACAGTGACAATAGCAACATAAAGAATTAAAATAACAACTAATATACACATAATAAAATAGCAATGTAAAATCTTATATAAAAAAGTATATACAACAAATGGGCAGTGTTGATTTTAGTGCAATAAAAAAGTGCAAAAAATGTGCAATGTGTGTGTAAAAAAAAAACATATGAAGTGTGCTGTGACTGTAAAGCCCCCCACAAACCGCCCAGACGTCCAACTGCCTTATCTGACCACTCTCCGACCACTCCATTGCCTCTTGTCTGACCCGTTCGGCACAAAAGTTGCATTGAAACACACCACTTTGACGTGCTGCCTACTCCACAGCAGCGTGTACGTTCTGCGCTTGAGCGAGATGCAATAAGCGGGGGCGCTTGTGTTGTGAGTTGTAAACGAGAGGCTTATGCACCCAACTCTCTTTACTTTCGATCAAAACGAAACTTAACTATTTCAGATAAAAACAGCTGCATACTAAACATGCAGCAAGGCATTACCAAACGAACACAAATTAATTCGTCCTGAACGGACATAATAACAGCCAGTCGCGTGCCAGTACTGCAAAGCATGAAAATGGGGAATGATGGAACGGAGTCCATAGAAAAACAAAGCGCACTCAGTATTCCGCCCTCCCACACACCACGCTGATTCGCTAGCACACCACCACTCACAACGGCCATTCAGCTGGCACACAACCAATCAGAGAATCCAATGGCTCAGACGTCCGACAGCCCTCCACCTCAGACTTCGCATGCTGAGTCAGAGCAGACAACGTCCGAACGGCTCCGAAAGCTTCCGACGCAGCTGAACACACCGAACAGAAATGTTCCCGACCTCGTCCGAGCCTCTCCAAACGTCAACGGTTGGGCCGGTGTGTTGCTGCCTTAAGTTATGAGATTTTTAGCTGTTAGTGTACAGTGTGATGGCATGTGGCAGGAAAGATTTCCTTCATCTGTCCCTTCGACAGCGGAGCTGTAGCAGCCGTACATATTTTCTTGTTGTTCTAGCACATTATTTTTTGTTTACTACCTTACTTTATATGTCTGTTGATTAGTATAATATAAATATTGTCACAATATTTACGTCTAATGGGTAAAATGTGGATATACTGTGTTGCAGCTATGCTAGAGGACCAGTGGCCTCAACACCGAGCATGCAGCCTCCGAACCTCTCGTCTTGTCCAGCATTGGAACAGACTCGGACCAGCATAAGTATGTCATTTTTTGAAAAAGAATTTGAAAAATCATATAGTATATGTTTAGCAAACAGTTGTACACCCTCACATTGTTCTCCATGTTCTGTATGATATGATAAAATGTTCTAGTCAGTCATGGCTCAGACAAATGACATTAGTATTTTGCAACCATACGCTTGACAAGTGAAGTATTACACCCCAAAAATCACAAATTGTATTACTTTAGGAGGCCACTGAGTCAAACTGTGCTTTGGCTGTCCTCTCCTCTATATCCTCCACGCATGCAAATCTAATACACATGATGTAAAAAGACAAAAGAAAAGACACGGGTTGTCTTGAAAAGTGTTTAGTCTTTCATTACAAACTGTCTATCCATTCTTTGGTGCATTTTGTATGTATTTCATTTTAAAATTGTCTTCAATAGGGATACAGATTTTCATGTTCCTGGTGTCCAGCAACTTGATGAAGAGGCAGCGATGTTTGAGGCTTTACAAGAAAGGTATGCACTGTTTTCACCAGGCTGACCATTGAAACCCATTGAAACATTTTGTTGTGTAAGTTCTAATCTTACTGATTGTACTACGATTCCAGCATGAGGTCTGTTAGTATCGAGGAATCACAGGATTTTGATGAGGAGCAGGCCAATGACCTGATGAACAGCATGTAAGTGCCTCTGTTCCTTCCAAAATTGTATTTCCTTGGTATCTTATCGGGTTCATTTTTTGGAATTTACATCATAATGTGTTTATCTTCAAAATGTATGTATTTCATTTTATTTTATTTTATTTAGAATTGACTGGGAAGAGGCAGGCGAGTCCTCTGATGAGGACTTTGTCCCAGCCATCTACATTAGGTAAGGAGTAAGTGAAAATCTGCTGCCATTGGTTTCCATGTATTTGTTAGGAAATAATGAATTCATTTTGCCATCTTTCTGTCTTCCAGTTACGTATCTGTTCAGGCAATCAAGCATCCCTACATGTTGCATTATGATTCCTCTCAGAAAACTGTCATTTGTGTTAATTTTTGAAATGTTCTTGTCCTCTTCTTGTGTCTAACAGAGCAGGTGGAGCGCTGCCAAAAGCTTTTGACATTTCAAAACTAGCCGTCATTGGTGTGGATGAGACCATGCATGGTGTGATAGAATGTGAGCATCCAGAAACCAACGTACCTCAATTCCCAGACCCCCTAACGGTACAGTGTGAGGATGACCTCATAGGAAAGAAAGCGTGCATCGCCTATGAGGATAGCTTGCAACAGCTTGGCGCTTTTCTCCAGCTCCCAATCAAAAAGTGCACCTACACAGATCCCAGTCACAGGGGCAGAGTGTGGATGTTGTCCACCATTCCTGGCCAAACAGACCTCAAGGGGTAGTGCAATAATAATGGAATGGGTAAGTTCAATTTAAAGACATAATGGCACACACCTTAGAGATAATAGAACACACCTTGACAATTTAACAGTACTGTTTCATCTGATTGCCCTGTTTACATGTTATGCTATGCATAATTGAAGAGAGTATTTTACAGTTTGCCTGATCACTGCTGATTGATGTAATTATGTCCTATGTCTTTTTATACTCTACAGTCTTGCTCCAGTGGCCACATTCTTTGGAAATGGAACTCCCAGCCTCTACTGAAGTTCAGGATGCAGTCAGGAGACTTTATGCTGTCAACAAACATTCTTCTGTCCGGCAATAATTTCAGCAAGATTTCATTTCTCTTCAAATATATGAGGATGGGTATGGTGGCAAAATCCACTTTCTACGCCATACAGGACACTTACTGCATTGATGCAATAAAGGACTTCTGGCTGCAGAAGCGAGCAGAAGTACTTGAACACCTGAAGGAGAAGCAGCATGTTGTGGTGCTCGGTAAGTGTAGTTTCCTGTATCAGAAAGCAGTGTTTATAATTCATAGTGTCTAGCTTCGTCCTCTCCACACAAACAAATTCATATATTAGTAATACAGCATCACTTTTCTTATAGATTCATGCGAATAACAAATCGTTTTGCTAAAATTTCTAGGTGACGGTCGGATGGACTCTCCAGGTAATATTTTATTTATCTATGTTTACTCAGCAACTGAAATCTTTGCAATCCCAGGTTAAGTCTTGTGAGACCCTGTATTTGTATTTTATTATTATGTTTAGGACATTGTGCACAGTACTGCACATATACCACCATTGAACATGATTCCAGAGACATCATCCACGTGGAAACAGTTGACAGGGAACTCGGTAGTGATGGAGAAAGAAGGGTTTCGTCAGAACTATGGATGCTCTCTTACCAGAAATACCAGTCAAAGAAGTGGTGACAGATGCGCACAGACAGATATCTGCATTGCTAAGTTAGTATATGCCCTCACTCGAACAACTGTTATTTTTAAAATATTCCTATATTTTACAAGAGCAATAAATACTAATAGGCAGTCTTTTGTCTTTTACAGATCCTACAAGGGGAAAATACAAAGAGTGGGGTATCCAACACTCTCTCGACTTTTGGCATGCAGCTAAGAACCTGTCGAAGAAATTACATGCTGTATGTTATTATAAACATTGAATTATTTGTACAAGTCACATAAGAAAGTCATCTACTGTAAATCTGGCTGCTGTTATTAATCGGCAAAAATGTTTGTATTTTCTGTCTCTCTTAGGCTGGTTCCATCAAAGAACAGTCAGCAATCATTCAGTGGATGAGACATATAGTGAACCATTTATGGTATTGTTATAAAAAGGCGGAAACAGAGGAGACATTCAAAGTATGTATTTGACACTGAAGAGTACATTGCCACTATTTCTATTTCTGCAGTTACTAATTCCTTCAAATCTGACTTTTATCCTAGCTAAAATATTATAAAGTATTCTATTTTTTTATGTTTTTCCTTTAGATAACGTGACATGGTGTTCTGCACCATGTAAGGGGCAAGCATGAGTGGTCTTTTGACAGCTGTGATCATGGACCACTCAACGAGGACAGCAGAGACAAACAATGGATGGTGCAAGGTAAGATGACCTCACGTTATACTGTATTTGTGATACTTATAGGAAGTCTTCGAGTGTTGAGCAGATGACTTACTCCCATGTTGTGACCTCAGTGTGTGTGTGTGTGTGTGTGTGTGTGTGTGTGTGTGTGTGTGTGTGTGTGTGTGTGTGTGTGTGTGTGTGTGTTTAAATAGGTTCTCCAGCACATCAGGCTCTGGCAGCAATCGTCCTAGATAAACGTTGGCTCAAGGATGTCAAGGAGTTCATCACTTTTCAGTAAGACAAAATGTATATAGGACTGTTACGACTGGCTCCACGGCCGCAACAAAATATGGATAATTGACGCGGATGAAAACAAAAGAGTTATGTTTATTGATTATAACCATACATTTAATGAACCATGGCGTGTGGAAATGTATATCAGTGGTGTAAGAGGGTGCTTGGGCGTAATGTCAAATGCGGGGTGCATGTTGTCTGGTGCAGAAAAGAACAGAACAGAACAAAACGGCAGCAGCAGCAGGGTCTCGATCTGGAGGAAGAGAGAGAGGACTTAAACCAGCCGGCTTAAATCAGCTGCAGAGCCAGGCCCAGGTGCTCCCAATCAGCCATCCACTGCAACCTGCAACACACAGACACACCCCCTACACACAGGACACAGCCATGGGCTAAAGGGCCGTAACAAGGACGTATAGGACAAAATAATGATTTTAGATTTCAATAGTCTAGCCCTGTCTGTTGTGTGAATCACTGATGCACTGTCTGTCTATGCACAGTACAACATCTGACCTCGAAGCCTTCCAAAACCACATACTAATAGGGATGTAACGGTTACCGGTGTCATGGTAAACCATAGTAAAATTCCCGACGGTGAAGGTTACCACAGTGGTCGGTAACCACAGTGTGGAAAACTTGCGGCGCATGCGCAGCGTGCAACCTGCGCTTGTTATGTAGTGAAGAAGACATAGCGGAGGGAGGACGTGATATAGCGGCCCTCGCGGCACTTTTCCGTCGTCAAAGAAACCAAATCTGCAGTCTGGGCTTATTCTGGTTATTATAAGAATGCTCAGGGACAGCTGGTCAAGGATGGCAGCTCTGTCTGCAGGAGCTGCGAGAAGAAAGTTGTTGCGAGGGGCGGCAACACATCCAGTTTTACGCGACCATCACCCTCAACTGTTCAGCGAATGCAAGGTAAATTAACCTCCAGCTTGTGTGCATGATGTATGTGTATGTCGAGTTTTCTCTGTCTAATTTGCTGGTGTCACTAATGTAAACTGACCAGATAGTGGTATAACTGAACGAAGTTGATCCGTGATTTGGCACGTTATCTGAACCGCTTATTAATTGTAGATTTAAATTTTTAAAGTCGGCCTAATAATTCCCCAAATATTGATGCAGAGCTGCAGTGAGGATGATTTGTGACAAACACGTCCTGGGTGGACTGAGTTAGTGAACGCAAACTGACTGAGATGACTGATTTTCATTTCAGCTCTGTTCACCTGAGCAGTGACTACCAGTGGCTCAGCAGCCAACTGACCAATCAGATCGGCCGAGTCCACTGACAACAGACGAGCAAGCAGACAGAGAGACAGACAGCCAATATATATATAAGTAATATCAGAAATATATAATACTTGTGGATTATTTGTAGAATAGACTATATATAAAGAATAATATAAAATGGTGAAAATAACAAGTGTCTAGATAGAGATAAGAGCCAACATAGATGATTCATAATTCATTTAACGACAATAATTTTGATCTAAAAAATGATCCAACCTGTTCCTCACAAAAGTGATATGACCTAAATTGTGAGTTTTGTGATCTATTGGTTGCATCCTTAGTATTAAGTAACAACGACAGTAATAATTATTAATGACATGTTCTATTCATTTTTTTCACAGAGAGGGTCTGCTGGCCAACCGAGTCCTGCTACCACTACAACTCATTCTACCTCTGTAACGCAGACATTAAAGGACACGTTTCAAAAACAGGCTGCTTATGTGCCCTCATCACAAAAAGCCAATGACCTATTTCGCACAGTTTTGATACATTCTTTTATAATTATTTAATGTTGATTTTGCAGTGTTTTGTTAAGGTTTTGGATTTGGCCTATTTTAATATATAATAAATACATTTAAATATAAATCTTGATGAAATTATTTCAATTTATCAGTGTTTTTTCAACATTTTTAAGACATTTTTAAAAATACCGCGGTATATCGATAACCGTGATAATTTTGGTCACTATTACCGCGGTGTGAAATTTTCATACCGTTACATCCCTACATACTAATGTATGCTGGAAAGCGCTTCGCCTACAGCCCACCAGTCTATGAGGCACGCACTCTTCTTGCAGCTATTGATTACAACCACCACAACAACCGGCCTGCTGCACAGGACTCCAAGGGTAACAAGATGTGAGTAGTGTCATGAATGCTGCAAGTGATTACTCAGGAATTTTGATTTCTGTCACCCCAATATATGATGCATCTAGCCAAAACACATTACAAAAAGTTCTCATCTTACAAATGTGAAAGGAGAGGACAAAGGTGCTAATGGACAAACTTTCCACATATTTCTCAATGTGTTTGTTCTGTATTGTTACAGGCACAAGAGATACTTCAATAAGAGGATGAAAACTTGGAGCGTCTATACAGTGAAGTCAGCCAAAGACTACAGCTACATTCCTCAGCTGCAGGCAGTTTTCCAAGGAAGACGGCTGAGGTCAGGGCAGGGACTCCTGTTACGTGTGCATATTTTTTATTATTATTGAATGCCAGCAGATATATTTTTCAAGCTTTTCACACCTAGATCAGCTATTTTATATGTCAAAATATAAAACTGTGAAGCTGCTGCAGACAGTACGGAACTCAGCTGCCAGGATTTTAACCAGAGTAAACAATGATAAACACATCACCCTGGTTTTAGTCTCGTTACTCACCTTGAGTATGTCTGAGTCAGTGGTTTCATTTCAGTCTCGGCTCAAAATGCAACATCATCATACATCCCTCCATGATTTCACCAGAAAATAGTTGCTGTTTTTTTTTCTTTCTTTTTTTGCTTGTTTTATGTGAAGACCTTTGGAATTTTGTTTTGATATGTGCTAGATAGATAAATATATTATTAAAATTACAGTACTTGAGCTCAAATTCCAATGGAAGGAAACAGAAGTTTTGCTGAACTAATCGATGATAACTTCTCTCCCACTTCTCTGCTGCTCTCGTGATATTCCAGTGGGACGCCCTTCCATACATTGAAGCTTGTGGAACAGATTTGCCTTTTCTGTGAGGAGATGTAAATATTGAATATACAAAGCCAAGCTTTTTATATTTCTTTATTGCTCTTCATTCAGCTCAAAAATAAAAAACTAACAAATAAGTAAGCAAGACTTTGCATTTTCAATTGAACAACATGTAAACAGTTTTGTTTTTTTAATTGCACATGAATATAAAAAAAATAAATAAACGGGAAACAGACAGTAATACATAAAATACAGTTAACAAATAGTAACAAAAAACATTACAAAAACAGTGTGCACGGTATTGGAAGGGAATAGGAATGTGATATGTGATAACGTCTGTATTGGCTGAACTTTTTCCCTGAATTAAAAATTAGTTCAGTCGACAAGGTACATAGCCTGTGTAGCGGCCATGAGCATCTGGAAAGGAGTCCTGGATTCTCCAGACAGAACAGCTGGGACTTACAACTCTGTTTCCTTCTCCCAGGCGACCATATTGCCACAACACAAACTGTCTGTAGGCTGTATGTCTCTACTGCCAGTGTTCTACACCTGGCTCTTGGTCTTCATCAACTGCAAAGATGTCATTCCAGGCGGCACGTGCTAGGCGCAAAACACCCTCATCTAAGACATACAAGTCCATGTATGCTGACCGACTGATGCAGTTCTCAGGCCTCTGTCTGCAGCATTTACGCTCCGAGTCGGTCGGCATTTCCCTGCAGTTAGTGCAAGTACACCATTGTGGCTGTCCGTGGGCTGGTCTCTTAGGGATTGGGTCAGGCTCGAGGAAGTCTAATGCATCAAACATTAGTCCTGGAAGCCTCAAAATGAAACCTTCATTTCAGATGTTCTGGCCTGCTGGAGTTGGCACATTCTCTCCTCCAACAAAGACCCAAGTCCCCAAACAGAGTTAAACAGTGGTTATCAACTTAATTTGTTAAGTCCGGCTCTCTGCTTTGTGCTTTGCGCACATTCACATAAAAAGGGGGCGTTTGACGTCATATTATTCTACTTCCGTGCGAAAATGGATCGATCCCGGGCCACATATTTTACTCAAGATGAGCAGATTCTTATTATGCAAAGCTATGAAGAATTCAAAGAAACCATCGCGGCAAAAAGTAACACTGTCGCCGCCAACAGAGCGAGGGAGGACTGCTGGCAGAAAACTGCTGACCGTGTAAATGTGTAAGTTAACGATGATTAATATTATGATCAATATTATATTAAGCCCTTAGTGTTTTCATTTCTGAAAGCTCAACATTGTTTTACATATTAACACTCATCCATTTAAGAAATAAATAAACTGAAGCAACAACCATCTTTTTCATTTTTGAATGATGGCTACATTGTTTTCACATTTTACTGATCTCAGTTATAGAATGTGACTGTGTGTTTTATTGAAAGTGAGGCTGAGTGTGCGTAGGTTATAAATGTTCAGTGTTTTTTTTTTTTTTGTATTACTTTGTCGGGATGAACAAGCACATGTAGCTTCTGTCCCTGTACAATGACAATAAAGACCTTTTTGACAGTGAAAATAGCTCAAGCCTGTAAGATTTGTGTTTGGGCGTACACTGCCCTACAACGGGTGAAACATTGATCAGTTCATCAGTTTATTCATACATTTATTCACATCAAAGAAATAATTAACTTTACTCATTATCTGTGACAAATAAATAGTAGGTTGGCCTAATTAATATTTCATACTGCTTTTTATTAAGATGTGGAAGCAGCAGTCGGACATGGCAGCAAGTCAGAGCCAAACATAAAAACATCATTCAAAGTGGTATGTAGCCAAGCTGCTCCATCATTTTGTCAGTGTGTGGATAATATACTGTATCCCATTTTATTGTAATATCATCACTATCTTAAGTCAACAGGAAGAAGAATGACTAGAGGAAGACTGGAGGGGGGCCAGCTCTACCAGAATTCACAATACCTGAGGAGCTGGCCCTCTCCAACAATGAGGGGCGTCACAGGACAACTTTTTTGTCCATGGTATGTCAAGAGTAAAGTACTTAACATTTGCTCTTGGCATCAGGCAGGAAAATTCACTGTGTAATTTCAGTTGTAGGAGACACCATGGTGCTGCTGCCGCCAGGGCAATTTCCCTGCACCACCCCAGAGGTAACTATCACAGCAATGTGTCAGGTACTTTGCATTTGCTGTGATCAGCCCATATCATGCAGACCTCTGAAATCATTCTTCAGGTTGAAATTGATGACCAAGAGATGGTCTCTGTGCTGTCTGAGAGGCCCGGAGTAGGAGTGCATTTTTACATACTCATCTTAAGTAGGCCTACACATAATGAAGTGACTTAACTTGGAGGATATCTTTCACAGAAAGATGATCTACACCCTCTGCCTACAGCCTCTACCTCTGCGTCTGGCCTCGGGAGGGGAAGCACTGTAAGGGTTGTATGAAAGGTTATAGTTAAACAATATATGACTAAGATTAAGGTGTTGTAAAAAGTAAAACTGCTTGATTAAACAGTGTCCTTTCAACCAAAACAATTCATACAGACCACAGACACACTCCGTGCAGTGTACAAAAGGAATCTGGACAATAAGGAAATAAAAAAACTGAAACTGGAAATTGAACTCTTGGAGTTTAAAAAAAAAGGTATTCTAGTAAATGGTACCTTTTTAAAATGGTTTGATAGCATGACATTATGTACTAATGCCTTGTTCTGTCTTTTTCTTCCCAGCAAATGCAGACACTGCAATCACTCTTGGGTAAAGTACTGGTTGGTTATTGCTTGCCGGATGGCTACACCAGTTGGGTGGTCCGTCACCAGATCAATTATCTCAGCTGCTGCTAATGGCACATCGCACTTTCCTCATCATTGTGATGTTGTGCAGCACCACACATGCAGTGATGATTCCACAAGCACGCTCAGGACGTACCCTCAGGCCACGGAGGCAGTTGAACCTGCACTTAATGACCCCAAATGTCATTTCTATCCTGACCCTGCACTTACCCAGAGCCGCATTAAAGCGACTCTGCGGTGGTGTGTCAGGGTCAGGATAGGGGGTCATTTAGTGCTGGGTACAGGCGTACCCTCTGTCCCCCATGAGCAGTCCATCAAAGAGGCCTAATGAAGAGAGAAATAAATACTTTGTCATTCTCAACAATTAAAGGAGTGAAAAAGAAGAAAAAAGGATTATTTACCATATAGCCTACTTTGTTGTAACTGGTGACCCAGTGCAGACTCACGAAAAATTCTGGAGTCATGTACGGACCCAGGCCATCTTGCCTCCACACTTGTGACCATCAATTGATGGGATTTCTGGTTAAATTTAAAGAGAGCACCGCACAAAGGTGGAAAGCATAAAGAAATTCCTTTTGTAAGACATATAATGCAACTGCATATTTCACTCATGTGAAAAGTCTGTCTAGACAATATTGTGTGCCACTGATACATTATATACATTCACTGTGCATGTGCCACTGATCACCTGCAGAAATTATTTTTGAGATTTCACCTGCACATTGATGCTGTGGATGGATTTGCGGTTGACATAGTCAGCCTCATGTTCCCCCAGGGGCCCCGTGACGGGTACATGAGTGCAGTCCACAGCACCAATGATCCTGGGGAATCCTAGTTATAAATTATAGGCTATATTAGATTTCATTATGCAAGTAATACTGATGATGTAGAGGGGTATGAAAGTACATTCCCAGATATTTTTTAGAATCCTTCTTTAACAAACATTGTGCTCAAATGACTTGGGAACACTACAAACATATTCAGCTTCTCAGTAAGAGCAAGAACCACTTTGCGGATGGCGCAACACACAGTGCTCTTGCTCAGATTTTCTGCATCACCAACTGAATGTAAGTAGGTTCCCGTGGCAAAAAAACGAAGCTTAACACAAACAGTTTTCCTGACAGTGAGCGCACAGCTTCTTTGAGTATCATTCCTGACACTCGGCTCAATAAGTGTGCAAATGTACCGTATTCCCTCGGCTGAAAATCTATATCGCTCATAGAGAATTTCATCAGGAAATGCCAGCGGATCAGCGCAATCTCGAAGAAGCCGCTCACGTCGTAGTACTGCCCGAATTATTCTTGCTCCCAGGTCCACCAGGTTTTCAATGAATGGTGACGCCATCTCCGAATGAGTTACACAGTGAACCAGCGGCGCTTTTAAGCTGAAACTCTGAACATAACCTGGTCGGGACCAGGTTATGAGCTAAGCATAAGTTACCATGGTGATCTAGCCGGGTTAAAAGAGAGCCACCTTCGTAGTACAGGGAAGCCTGGCTTTAGACTCAACATACCTCGCTAACCCACTAAACTGGCTTCGCAGTACACCCCTCTGGTCTTCCAAACTAATGTTTTCTGCTCTTTGTCTGCCTCGGCCGCGGGCCCTGCCACGACCCCTTCCTCCAACACCTCTACTTCGAGTACCTCTTCCTCTTCCCCTCCCTGTCCCCCTTGCTCGTCTTGCCAGCTGCAGAAGCCAGTAGTTGAGAGTAACTGTTGCCACTGGAGCTTGTTCTGTCAATCTCAATGCTGATATCCTGCAGGGAGATGTCCCGTGAAACAGACACAGATGAATATTAGCTAATTGATTTTTTTTTGGAGTGAAATCACTGAATAAAAAATAAAGAGGAACCTGTGTGTGTGTGTGTGTGTGTGTGTGTGTGTGTGTGTGTGTGTGTGTGTGTGTGTGTGTGAGAGAGTGTGAGAGAGAGTGAGATACTTTCAGAACTGAGTTGCATTTATAAATAACTTCAACCTGCATATATTCAAAGCTACAGTACTTAGCAGTGCAGTCTTTGCATGTTTAGCCTATGTCACAGACATCACAGTAATACAGTTAGCTTACAACGTAACGTATTATGTTGGCAATGCTACTGCAGTTTTTTCCAATGCCGGGTTATTGCATTGACAATAAAATATTACTAAGGTAAATTGACAACTAAACTAAACAGTTCTACTACGGAGTTATCTCAACTGTTGGTTGTAGGCTTACTGTTACGAACTTTGATATATGTCTGTGTAAATTCTCCTTTGTCCAGGTCAAAGGCATGATTCAGTTACTTAGAGAGAATCCAAATGCACGCTGCAGATAGCTGAAAAAAAAAAAATTTTCAAAGCAAGTCCCGTCTTCTTTCCGACATTTCCAAAACAAATCTATACGCGCCAGCCAGACAAATGTCTTCACGACAGTGGGCGTTGGGGCTCATGGGAAATGCAGTCTTCATTCCGGCAAAACACCACCGCTTTCATCCACCGGGGCCGCCAAAATCAACACTCAATAAAAAGTCTGTACAGGGGTTTTAAGGTATGATGACCATGATTTGGTTGTGCATGAGGACTTTAATGGCCTGTATGAGGTTTCATTGACCATTGGAGAAAATTTGGCAAAAGTGGTGAAGGATGTGTCGCTACGCCTCAATTTGCCCACCACTGGCTTACGTGGCCAAGTGTACAATGGAGCAGCAAACATGGCTGGTAAATATTCAGGGGCTCAGGCCATCATTCAGTGAGAGCAACCTGTCAGGCCTGGGCAAAAAGGAGGACTCAGATGCAAATAAAGAATGGTTCAGGCAGGCTTTTATTCTGAAACTCTTCTTGTCTCTTCTACAGAATGAGTGACAACAAATCAGGCTATGAAATCTAACCTCCTCTAACAGACGGAGAACCAAATTAGAAGCAAAAACGCCAAATACACAAGGCAAGAAAATAATCAACAGAAAATCACTCTTAAAGGGAGGAAGGCTAAAGGCTCTATCTACACTGATCTGAGAACAAATATACTATGAAAATTACACAAAGGAAAATCACTCAGGAGGATGTCTGGTTCTTCTTATAAAGAGGTTCGGACAACGACGTATTCGGAGTCTGTCTTTTATTTAACCACTCGGTTACTCACAGCAGAAGACTAGTGTGCTCTCAAGTCAACTCGTGTGTGGGAACAGAACTAGCCGCGCTGCCCCACAAACATACAGACGTCACTCCCCCACTATTTCAAAATAAAAGCATCCCTTAAGTATAATATCATAATACCGCAGAGGAGGAAAAAGGCAAAAGGCTATAAACTTAAACTACTCTGCACTAAGAGCTGAAAAACTTACAAACAATACTCTCCAACGAAGGAAAAGCAAAACTGCTATGAAATTAAACTAGTTTCAAAAACAAGCTGACCAAAAACTTCACAAATGAAAATCACTCTCCTTCAGAGGAACAACAGAACTCAGAAATATACAAATGCAAGGAAACTTGGCGTGGTACTGTGACAGGACTGTGAAACAAGGCTGGAGGTACATGACAGGACGAAATACTCTGGCAACGAGACAAGGGAGAAGCAGACTATAAGACACATCAGGGAAGAGGGCATAGGTGGAAACAATCAGGAATCAGGGGAGATGTCAGACCTGTGACCAGTGTTGGATATAGTTACTTTGGAAAGTAGTTAATTAGGTTACAACGTTACCATCAATTAAAAGTAATCAGGGTTAGGGTTAACAACTTAACTGACACACACACACAGCCTCCTTTAAATGCACCGAGAAGTCATGACAATGATGAATAACGTCAGTCATCCAACCAAATTAACTCTGCAGGATAACAATAACAGGAAAGACAGTCAGCAATATGCCACATAGCGTTTTATTCATTTTTTTTTTAGTTTTTTTTGCGGTCGACAGAAGCTTTTCACCAACGCAGAGTGTGCATGTTACCGTTATGTTGTTCTTGTCCTTTTCGCTGGTGAATTGAAAATAATGTGCGTACTTCCACGATGCAAAAGCTGTCCTCTCTGCCATCTTGCCGGGGGTTCGAAAACACACACACACACACACACAGGTAACGTAGGTCAGCAGCGGGGCACAGACGCATCACAGCGCTGCGCCTCCGCTGACACATCCGCAGGTGGCACAGTACTGTCTGACAAAAAGCAGGCTGCAGTCAGGATTTTCCTTTCCTTATCCGGAGAAATTCTTAAAATAATGGATTACTTTTTGAAAAAAATAACGAAGTTACTGATTCCTTGACGCATGAAACTAACGCGTTACGTTACACGTTACACAAAAAAAGTAATTAGAGTACTCTAACACACACACAGGGCACACTCAGGAGTACCATGACACAAACACGCCTGAACAGTGTGGCTGTGTGCCATACTCACAAGGAAAAGCTGGACATGCTGAACAGGAAAGCAATTGTCAAAGATTTTGTTTCATGTAAAGACAGTAGGAAGAAAACTTTTGGATGTTTTGAGTAGATGTATGCAATTTGAGCAGTGAAAGAGGGAGAGAACACAAGAGAAGAAGAAGGGAAGAACATGAGAGAAGAGGGAGATAACACAGAAGAGGCAGAGAACACAAGAGAAGAGGGAGAGAACTCTAGAGAAGAGAGAGAACACAAGAGAAGAAGAAGGGGAGAACATGAGAGGAAATGGAGATAACAGAAGAGGGAGAGAAGACAAGAGAAGAGAGAGAACTCTAGAGAAGAGAGAGAGAAAAAACAAGAGAAGAAGAAAGGGAGAACATGAGAGGAGAGGGAGATAACACAGAAGAGGGAGAGAACACAAGAGAAGAGAGAGAACACTAGAAAAGAGCGGTCACCCCCCCTCGTGGCCCAATTGTTGAAAAGCGCGTGCTAAAGTGCCCTCTTGGGAGCCTAAACACGTGCTAAAGTGCCCCCTCGGCTGGTTAAAACATGATAAGCTGCCCTCTTGTGTGGCAAAAACGCACGCTAAAGTGCCCTCTTTGTTGGCAAAACACACTAAACTGCCCCCTTGACTGGTTAAAGCATGATAAACTGCCCTCTTGGGAGCCAAAACGCACGCTAGAGGGCCCTCCTCAGTGCCAAGAACGCGCTGTATTTCCACCCCTGCCCTTCAAAAAGTCTGTGCACTCCACTGGTTGCGGTGCTCTTGTTCATGCTACCCCTAGAACCCCCCCACATTTAAAATTGTTGCTCCACCCCTGCTCTACTGTAAACATTATTTATACAAGATATGGTTCAAGGCTCCCAAAGAGCACCTACACAAGTGTATGAGGACAGGCCTGACACCGTTACATCTCAAATTTTAAATCCTGGCAGGAAAAGCTGAAGCACACTTCTCTCACTGAACAACCGAATGTGGGGGAGTAAGGTCTCAGAGGGGAAGCATGCTCAGTTGTTAAGAGGTGTTGAGATTGTTTTTTATACAATTGGTTGAGAATGTATAGATGTGAAATGGATTTGAAAAGAAAAAAAGGAGAAACTCAAGGTAAACTGTATTTTTTCTAAAAAAAGCACTTTAGAGGCATGTTTGTTCTGTAGCCCATTTTATTTTTAAATGCAACCCTTATTTTACTTGCAATGAGAAAAGAACATGTATTTATTATTGAAGAATGTATTTACAGTCATATACAGACATGAACACTACACTACTAGGCTACTTCAATATAGGCTACTGCAAGGGCGTAACATCGGTTTGAAAAGTGGGGGGGACACAAAAAAGTGAGGGTCTGATTTGAATACCATTTTATACATTTCCACATGATTTTAATCATATTCCCAGCTACTTAAAAGCAACACATTATGATGAACATGGCTATCATGCTTAGTCATAGGTGTGATTGGCAAAGGACAAAAGAGCAGGAAAATATACAGCTCCACAATGTCTCTCTTCACATATATTTTGTTCCGTTGTCGGCTTCAGCTAAGAAAGAAATAGTTCGCCTCAGGTGTCCACAATTCTTAGAACATACAGTGTTTCCCCTAGATTGTTCTGGTAACTCAGCAACACTAGGGCAACACTAAGAAAATTTGAAAAATAACCCTTTAAATGGTGACTGCTGGTGAGATTAAAAAAAAAAAAAAAAACATTTTCAGAATTTCAGAATGAGAATCTAAGACATGAGACATTAGAGAACTTTTTAAACATTATTTTCTTTATTATTATAGATTTTTATGGAAACAGAATCTGTTTTAGAAGTCAGTGGGCCACCTGACATGGAAGTTACTGAGAAATAAATCATAATTTCTGCTTACAAGTAGTACAATAGTACATTGTAAAAGTACAATAAAAAGAGCTGTGTCTCATGTGTCCAGTTTACTGACACAATCTGCTGCTGGTTTGGAGTCACTGGGTCACATGACATGGAAGATATAGAAAAAACTGCAATTATTTTGTATTAATATATTTGTGTTAAGTAATTTAATGACGGTCCCTAAATGAGTCTCAGTGATTCAGCACGAGGCTCTGGGAGGTGAGCTGACCGTCCTCCTGCTGCTCACACTGGACGAACCTCAGTAAAGTCTCGGCTGGACCCGAGTAGAGCTTAGATCGGGCCTAAATAATCAAGCCCAGCCCGTGCACGTTGTGTCCGAGCCCGGCCCGACACATTAACTGTAACTGTAAAGCTGACACAGGCTGTCACTGCCCACGCGTTACTCTCTGACCACTGTTTTCAGTAACGAGTAATCTAACGCGTTAATATTTCCAAACCAGTGATCACTGTGCGTTACTATTATTTTTGTCATTTTCCTTAGTAAAAAAATAATAATTTCTGCTTTCTTCTTGCGTCTCGGGGTCACGTTTCCAGGACGAGGATAACTCACACAAGTCACGTGTAACACCACGCAGCGACACAAACACAAACAATGGAGGGAGGAGAGAGATGCGTGTTTTCTAGCTGGAAATACACTCATTATTTGAGTTATTAAAAAAACAAAACGCAAATGCTTGATCAAGAGCCCGACCCAGCCGAAGACAATGGCCTGTTGCAGCCTTTGAACGCAGCATCATTACACAAACTGTCCGCGACTCACAGCGAGAGTGGGTTCACTTGATTACTAACCTGGCATAGCTGGTGTTGCATCAGCGGGCGGAGTTTGCCATCAAATTAATGTAAAATAAGCACATCAGTATACGCCAGGGTAGATTAATCAAGCGGACATGTTTGAGTATCGGACCCTTGAGAGCTACTGCGTTCGGCTGGATTAAATAAAAGTGGGGGGGACAAAAACGGGATTTCGGAAAGTGGGGGGGACATGTCCCCCCTGTCCCTAGTGGATGTTACGCCTATGGGCTACTGTACTGTATATGGCACTGAATCCTAGTGCTAGTCATACAATATGGGGTTGTGGACCTTCAATCGAGGAAAATTTCTCAAGATGGACCTCTTCGACTTTTAAGTGAATATCCCTTATTGATGTGTGTAGTTGAGAGGAAAATGTACTCTAGTGTATGATTTAAAAGGAAGTTAGCTTGATTAAACAGGACCACAGTTTAAATCCTCATTCTCTGATTGGGTTACAGCCTTAAAAACAAAATTTGTACCTGATCAGACCACTTCAGAGCACTCCATTTCAAATGGAGCTGCAGGAGTGTGTTCAGGACATTATAAGGGAAGCTGACAGCATGACTTTGGAAAGGTTACTCTGTGAGCTTTATGGATACAAAAGGACAGTTTATTCCTTTCTCTCAATTAACCAGCTGTAAGAAGGGAGTTATGGTTGAAAAAGTTCAGGTACACTGAAGGGCACATATGCATGCTTTTGTTCCATAATCAGCTCGTATGAAAACTCACGATCATTGAAAATGAGCAAACGGCTATGTTTGACTCTTGAGTACCTCCAACAGTCAGAACTGGTCGACCAGTTGCCCTGAGTAAAACATACCTCATGAGCAAATGACCCATAGTTTATCTCTTGGAATCACTTGGCAAAGAATAGCTGTATGCTTTGGATCAGCAGGAAGACATTGGACAGGCACAGACAGCAACTTGAAATGGGACCACCGGCATTTAAAGAAATGTCTGAGTAGAGTTTGGCTGATAAACAATGCTGCCGATGACAGATAGCCATGAACTACAAATCCCTAACTATTTTAACATCAGCTCCCCACCAGAGAGCACAATTAATGGCATGTCCCCTCAGAGTTGCCGTAGGGTAAGAGTTGTTGTTGTTCATGGCTTCCTTGGCTAGTCTGCCAACGCTGTTTTATGCACATGAGCCTGAACAAAGCAATGTTAAGGACCTGTGGTGCGGAGAGGAGGACGCCTTAAACCTGGCACAGGGATGTGTGTCGTTGGTAACAGGATATGGTTTCCTTTGCAGGGTGAGACAGTTGGAGACTCATCTCAGAGATGCAGTTCGAAACAGCAGCTGCTACAATGGTGAGCTAATATGCAACAGTCTTCCGCCACCATGGTGCAATTTGACAAAGAATTTACAATGCTCAATCCCCTAATCAATTATGGTCAGTATTTTTTAATATTACAGTTCTGTAACACTTTTGTTCTTGAAAACACATACTGGCTATATAGTTAAGTATGGTTTTACCTTTTCTTGCTCTTGCATGAGCCTTCACCACAGTAATATATGTTTTTATCAACATTCAGGCATGAAAATCACTCACCTTTCGGCGAAATTTGCCGTTTTGAAACCAAAATAGGTGACCTACGTGAATCGTGTAGATCCGATGGGAATTTTTTATTTATTTATGTATTTTTATTTATTTTTTTTGGGGGGGGGGGTAATGGGGTAATGGACGGGACATGGAGGTATACCAGAGAGTATCAGTGAACTGCAAACATGTGCGCGCCTGAAGGGAGATTTGATAAAAACAATTTTTATAAAATCTCATTTTCAAGACATGTGGCTGATGCTGAGGTGAGGGGACTGACTGGAGGCTGAAGGTAAAGTACGTTGCATTCTCTGTCAGAGAGACAACAAATTTTTCTTCAAAATAAGAGCTTTACATTGCACCCCGTGGGAGTTTAGAACTGGGTTCTTAGCGGGGGGCTTTTAATTTGAAAGTAGCGACCGTTAGTAGCTTGCCGCTACAACAACAAGCGGACAACGGAGAAAGCTACAGAGACCGAGGAGACGCTAGCATCTCCCGGATCTCAGCGGAGAGACAGCAACTTTTTCAAAACCCATATTCATCTTGTCAAAACACACTCTTTAAGGGCTTGCGTTTTTCATTCCGCGGCAGATTGCGCATTAAAGTTGTGCTGTTGCGCATTTCATTAGAGAAGTTGTCAGTCTCATTTCTTATATAGCACAATGTGACCATGTATAGATAGATATTTTATTATACATTCATACTGTCTGGTAATTCTGCTTGATTTTTCTCTGAAAATGCATCAGATTGATGCTTTTAAATATGAAATATTCAAAATTTTCTTCTGGGGGAGCATGCCGCCGGACCCCCCCGAGAGGAGTCGTATCCTTCTCACCTTTTTCACCCCTGACCTGTTTTCATGCCTGAACATTATTAACTAAGACACATGGAACCACTGTTGTTTCAGCAAAATGTGTTTTTCTCATTTAGTTTAGCAAAGTCACTCTGTTTTGATTGCACGCTAAAACACAGGAACACACTTGATAAACTATATTAAACATAAAGATGCAATCATAGTTTCAACAAAAAGACCCATGACTCACCACTGAGCCACGGCAGAGAATTTTAAATTTTATTGGAATATGTCCATTATTCTAATATACTGTATAACAATTGACCTCTCTCTCTCTCTCTCTCTCTCTCTCTCTCTCTCTATATATATATATATATATATATATATATATATATATATATATATATATGTATCTTTATATATATGTCGTTAGACATCTCACCAAGCCATCTCACCAATTAATTACCTCTTTACTGAATCGAGGCACATGAAAGAGGTTAATCTTGAAGTTTTTAATCACACTTCCCAGCATTCCAAAATGTAAGAAAAATAAAGATTTTAACATATCACAAATTATCTTTATCATGTACTTATGAAGCCAAAACATTTTCTCTGTGTATCTTGGACCAGTTTACTGTCATGAACCGTACACAAAGTAAAGTACTTGAAAAAAGAAAAAGGAAACACCTCAGGGAAGAATTATAACATGTACTTTAAAAGTACTGTGTTGACGTTTTCTCCATGAGTAACTCATAATCAATTTTTTTCAGTGTTCCTTTAATGGATCAGATCACCTAAAATGCAGTAAACAATACATTCACTTGGTATTGTGGTTAATACTGTGATATTAAGCAGTGTTGCCACAGTTAACTTGAAAAAGTAATCTGATTACTGATTACTCCTTTAAGTAACTTAGTTACTTTACTGATTACTTGTTTTTAAAAGTAACTACAAGTTACTTTATTAGTTACATTCAGCAGGTGCTGTTTTCTCTAAAAGGCACCTGTTTGTCTCAAAACCTCTTTACCAAGGAAGAAGGGACAATGTTTTTTCTTGCTATAAGCAAG
The DNA here is from genome assembly GCA_963678695.2 of Diplodus puntazzo. Classification (NCBI taxonomy): domain Eukaryota; kingdom Metazoa; phylum Chordata; class Actinopteri; order Spariformes; family Sparidae; genus Diplodus; species Diplodus puntazzo. Next base: position 33,139,229 of record OZ023157.1, on the reverse strand, counting down.
TGTGTTTCATGTTTAATCATGTTTAATTCTTTTTCAATTATGTGTGATCTAATCATGTCATATTGTCTCAATTAGACAAGGTTCCACCTGTTAAAGCCATGGTGAAATTCTGGAAAAGTTGAAACACGATTTCGAAACATTAAAAACAATAGTTCAGTTAAATTAAAGTTTTGTGAGTCTAAACTCAAATCACAGAAGGAGTGACGCTGTCAGCCGGCCCACCTTTTGGTCCGCTCTGCTGCAGGTCATAAAAGCAGAGAGACATGCTCTCTCACCCCTCTTCTCCTATCAGCTCTTTCTCTGCTGACCTCGCTGCTTCTCTCACTCTCTCTCTATCTCTCCTCTTCTTCCCTTTCATTCTTATTCTATTTTTAAAGTATAATATTTATTTTTATTTTTGCGACAAGCTCTAAGACAAGCTAATTGCATCACTACTTAAAGTGCTTCATTTTTTTATTTTTAACAGAACAAAGTTCTTTCTTTTTGATTTTTAATATATCGTTTGAGTATCACCGCCTGATCCAGAAGAAGTTGAATTAGTTTAAGAATCGGAACTTAAGAACTACCATTCGAAACCACGGAGAAAAAGTCTTTCTTAAGACTATCTTCATTTGATGAAGAACGTTGCAGTGATTGTCTGCTTCAGAAGCCGTACAACTGGTCTCCAACTAAAAAGAGACTTTGTGTGCTCCCCACTGAGACCGACTCTGCCCCCAGCGCTCCCAATGTGGACATCCCGCTGGGCCTTTGGACCGAAAGTTCCTCAAAAGAGTACCAGAATTCCCTGTGGCCACCGGACCGACACTGCAAGCCCGCAGTCCAACCAGAACACTCGAGGAACCAAAACTTCAGGACCTCCTGCCTCCCAGACAAAGCAGGCTGAACGTCTCCATACATCTGGATCCACACACGAGTATGAGTTGGTGTCTAGAGTTCTGATTTCTGTCTTATAAACTAAAAAATAATTGAGATTAGGGTCTTGTTAGTATTAAAAATTCCTCCCATAATATTTATTACATAAAAGCCAACTCATTATTTCACCATCAGCCTACTATCACTGTTACGCCCCAGGCTAGGGGAACGGGGGCACAACATAAATGAGGCAGAGAGCGACGTTTCGCAACCAGAAAAGCTGTAGGTTATTGTTCACAGCTCAAAGTGAACAAAGCATATTGTACAAAAGGGTGGACACAGTCAAAACAAAATAAAACAGAAAACAAAGTGAAGTGTCTCTTTAGGGTGAACCAAGGCCAAAATAATAAACGAAAGAAACTGTCTTCTCAACCAGACTACCTTGCCTTGGGAGGGGAAAAAAAACAAACAAATAAAATTACAATGGCTAAACCTAACTCCCTAAACTAACAAAAACAGGAGAAAAAGAGGGATCAAAATAAATGGCAGTTACACCCTTACTGCTTCCAAACAAAAGAAATATTAAATGCAAAAAGTGCTATGTACATGGTGAGTTACTAAGACTAGTGCCGAAGCACAGCAAAAAGGGTTAGCACAGTTCAGTAACTAACACACACACACACACACACACACATACACACACACACACACACACGCAGTTATATAAATTACAACAACGCTAATGCTAACGCTACCGTCTCATAGGATATCACACATGCTGAATGCTGACCATTAAAATGCCAAAATACCAAAACGTTAAACAACAATATACACCAACAAAAGCGGTGCGAGATGTGAATAAAGTTTTTCATTTATTGCGTTTATTGTAGCAACGGAATTTCACTCGCCCACATCACTTTCCAACAGAATTTCTCCTTTCTCCAGTTTCGCCGAAAGGGAAGGAGCGGGAAGGAGGCAATTGGGGTGGACTAACTTGGGGGGTGGTTCCGTGAGAGCGGGGCATGACCGTCCAGCCGGTCTAGCCCCGCCTCCCGCCGCAGACAATGGTATTGCAGCCGGCCACAGCCGTTACCCACTCGGACCTGTAGATCAAGCAGAGATGGTGCAGTGGAAAACAGGAGCGCTCACTCAGGCCTAAACAGCAAAGACAGCTGGGGGCCGTAACAATCACAAAATCCTATTACATTACTCATTATAGCCTTTATATTTTCTGTTATCTGTTGTTGTTTGTCTAAATTGTAATTTCATTTATTTTACCCTGAATTATTTAGTTAATAAACATATATAATCCTTTGTCGTCGTCTGGAACTTAATTTTAATGTGGAGAACCGATGGAACTGTGTAAAGAAATCACTGCTTCAGAATATGAGATTGAATATAGATTTTGAAATTGAATACATTGATTTGAAATTGATTTGAACTGTTCAAGCCAAACTTGTACAGTCGGATTTGACTAATTTTCTCCGGATTAGTCAAATACTTAAACAACGGAGGTGGTGCCCCATT